>JAHWFP010082585.1:50075-69269 GCA_023313725.1 Lithobius niger
ACTTCTCCAGTGGTCAGCCTCTATGCTGAGGCCTCGGAGCCACCTTTGGCCATTCGTCGGCGGAAGCTGGCCATTCAGTATGCTGTGCGTTTACGTGCTGTGGAATCCAGTCCTGCTTGGTCCATGATTTTTGGGCCAGACTTGCGAGTCGGTAGACGCAGGGTGGGTAAGGGTGATTTCCGCGATAGGCTCCAGCTGTCCTGTCAGGAGATAGCCTTTGAAATGCCCAGCGTCTTGAGGCTTGGGGGGATGCCAGTGGCCCCTTGGCTTGTCCCAAGTGCCATTTTCATTTTCGCTCTGGCGTCCCTCCCGAAGGGTTCCACTCTACCAGCAAGGTACTTACAGGAGTTCCGGCGGCTGTGTTCTCAGTACGCCGATTATCAGTGGCTGTTTACTGATGGGTCGAAGTCAGACGCTGGCGTGGCTTGTGCTTGTGTTTGTAAGGGAGTGACGGTTGCCCATCGCCTTCCATCAGGCTATTCTGTGTTTTCTGCAGAGCTTTTGGCTCTCGGTTTGGCGGTGGAATGGATCCTTGGCCTTCAGGGCACGCATTTCATTATCTTTAGCGATTCCATGAGTGCCCTGGAGTCCTTGGCGAATTACAATCCTCGGAACCCCTTGACACAATGTGTCCAAGCTTTGCTTTCCCGCTTGCCTGGCCGGCGGAAAACTATGCTTTTCTGCTGGATCCCGGCCCATGTTGGGATAGGGGGAAATGAGCAAGCGGATTCTGCAGCGAAAGGGGCCCTTTCTGGCCCTCTCGGAAGGGATCTCAGCCTTGTTCCCTCGGACGCCTTTCCAACTCTGCGTCTGAGGTTACACGCTTTTTGGCAAGCCTCGTGGGATGGACAGGACGGCAATAAATTACGAACTATTAAAGGCACTGTTGAGGAATGGCACTCGGCGTGTTGCCGCAGTCGCCGTGAAGAGGTGGTGTTGGCCCGTTTGCGCATTGGTCACACTCGACTTACTCACTGTTTCCTTTTGCGGGGGATTGATCCTCCTGAATGTTATTGGTGTCGGCGGCCACTTACGGCCCGCACTTCCTTGTTGAGTGTTGCCATCTTGATGGTTTTCGTCGTCGTTTCCATCTTCCGCATTACATTGCGCGTCAATTGGGTGATAAGTCTGTCCTCCTGTCCGGTGTTTTTCAATTTTTGCAGGAGATACAGATGTATGACAAGATTTAGATTAGGGGTTTGAATAACATCTCTGTACTGTGTGGTGCAGTGGCAACCCGAACCACTGCACTGTGACTGAGGTTGGCGCTAATGACCAAGTTGTCGACGCGCCATTAAGCCTCAATCCCCCCCCCCCTCCCAATTATTTTGAAAAAAAATTAATAAATCAAAAGTCTGGTCACCAGGTCACTTTTGAAAAATCAAAAATTGCCCGACAAACAAAGAATTATTTGCACGGCCTAACCTGGTTACAACGGAGCAGGCTCGATTTGCAAAAGTTTGTTAGAAAATATGTTTTTATCCTTAGAATACCTAGGCTACCCAATTAAATATTTGCAGTATTGTCTGTAAGGCAAAAGTTTAATTCATGACGGTATTCTGGGATAAAAACAATTATTTCCCATTCTTCTGTCCTGGATGGGAAAACATGTTTTCATCCCTACAATACTTAGCCAATTAAATTTTTGAATTACAGACAATAATGGTTATGTGGTACACTTATTCTGGCATAAAAGAAAAAAGAATCCTTGCAATGTTTTTTCATCCGACTTAATAATAGGTTAAGTGAAATATTACAAAATAAAATAAAATGGCAAAGAAAACTAACACTTAATTTATGTTTTGGGGGAAATTTGGTTCGCTTACTGGGGCATTTAGAAATTCATGACATCTGCCTGCATATAATCATTGTTCTGCGTAGAAGCCCATGGGCTTAAATTCGAAAATAAGCCCAGGGCTTTTATGTGGGGATTTACGATACTCACCACCGGCTGACAAAATTATTAGTTCCAAAATGAATAAACCTAATAACCCTTATTCAGTTTGGGGCAGTTAGTTACAATTGTTAGGATTGCAATAACAATTTAGTTGTACACTTTGCACAAGCCGTAACAAAGGGCCAGGCATTACATAATTATTATAATCCATGAGTGAATAGTCCCAAGGATGAAACAGAAAGGGTGTCTGTCGTGTTGCATGTGGATTCTTGAAATTCAATTGAATAAGGCCAAAAGTCTTCAGATGCAGGACCTTAAGACAGTGCTTGTTTAGTAGCCTAACCGTGCCTATAAGAATCTTGCTTTAATTACCATTTTGTGTCGAAGCGCCATGGCACAATAAATTCACTTCAGCTGATCAAACTACCTTCGTTTGTATTGAACGCGAGTTGAGAGTCGGGTAACGTAAATAAATGACCACACATGTTGGTAATCGCGTGCCTTCAATGCTTCATTATAACCCAGAAAATACCAAAGCTCAGTTAACTTAAGACTTATTTGTGTAGTGTAGTAGCAGCTTACAATATGAAAAGCTTCAACCTATCTTTCAAACCATAAGTAAAATTGATCGGTAACCCATGGACACTAGTTATGCGGCAGTACAATATAGGGAAAAAGTGTGGATTAGTCTTAATCACTTACATAGAGAAGTGCAGATAAAACCATTTATTTTATGTCTCAACTCAAGGTTAAATGAACATTTATTCTCCTTTATCTTCATTTAAAACCTAAACACCATCGACTAATTAACGAACACATACTCTACGAGCTAGTGTTTTGGTTTAATTTTTTAATAAAGATGAGGAAAGCAATTGTAAATATAAAGTAACAGTGTTTCTGTAAGTTCTTGTGAAAGAAAAGTCTAAACATCAAGCAGTGCCCGAGCACCCTACAATGATCCAGCTGCTGATACGCACCCCAACTTTGATACCACTGCCACCAGTTACCTAGCGAACAAACACCATAAACCCGTAGCTATGTAGAAGGTTCAAGAACTTGACGACATAGTTGAAGTTTTAAGCATATATTTGAATGCTTCGTAAAAAAGCTTACATACACAGGCACACACACAGCTCCTTACAGTTTCAAATCCAGGCTCTAAATAGTCACTACAAAACCATTGACATTTACGAAGCTAAAACAACCTAGACTCCTTAATTAGCTGTGCCACTTTTTTTACCCTTTTTTTTTTATTGAATAAGAACACGAAGAGTGCACTGAAGTTGGCCACAGCGACAAGAAACACGTCCACTGATCTCTGTTGTCTGTTCCAATGAATGGGACAACCGCGCCACGTGCCGACTGCCTTTTTCCACTTCCTTCCCAAACTTTTATAGGTCTTAATCTTGTGCCCTGGCTCGAGGCCGACTAGCCGATTGGCCAGTCCGACATTGATAATTACAATATGACAATATGTGCAAACGAATAGCATGTGGGTTTTTAATATGGCAGTGTTGGAGGCATACATCAGGCTAACAAAAGCTGCTTACTCATTGTTCATACAAACTCGCTTGTTTCATGCTTAATTTCAAAAACAAGATAATTTGTTGAAGGTACTGTCAACATGGTATGTACGGGACATTGAAATCTGGAAAAGTGTTTGAAATTGAAAAAAAATTAATAAGGCTGGAATACACTTTGGTGTATTCAACAGTTCACTTACATTTCTTATGCAGCACCATAGTTCAGATTCACAGTAGTCCTGCAAATTTTCGAAAACGTTTACTAGTTTTCTTATTCGGGCATTGGCCACTTGATGTACTTGCACGCTCCTCTCTCATGATTGGGGATGCTCTTCATGTGGTTGGCAGAAATGTTTCCTAGCATTCTTCCAATTTATTAAGAGATGGGGGTGGGGGTTGACTATTCTATCAATGTGTCGATAGGATGGCTCGTGCACGTTCATCAATTTTACTGCTCTCTGGTGCTGGATTGGTATTTGACTCCAAGGCGCAGAGGTGTGCTTCCTTAGAGGAGTTTTGTAGCATAACTGTGGTGTTTTTTCACATGTTCGGTTATTGTGATCCTTTTTCTTTCTTATAGACAAACATCACTACCGCTTTACTTTGGGTTTAGGGAAAATACTCACAATAAGGATACGCAAAACCAACGAGTTTGTAACAGTCAATTACAGGCGAATTTTCGGTGGCCAATTTTCTGCCACCTTCTTCAGGCCAGGCCCTGGCCTGAAGAAGGTGGCAGAAAATTGGCCACCGAAAATTCGCCTGTAATTGACTGTTACAAACTTTTTGGTTTTGCGTATCCTTATTGTGAGCCTTTTTTTCTTCTTTCAAGGAGGCTTTGGTGTGCTCTTGGACTCGAATGATAACTTTCTTTTTCATCTCACCAATGTCTATCCCTGTGGGCATTGTTCACGGGACAACCAGTATACTGCCCTAGTTATTGTGGGTAGTTCGTCCCTGCACAATTGGTCGACATATTCTTTTTCGTTTCGTTTTTGCTGTGCAGGGGCCAACAACAAGAAATCAATTCTGAATTACTTGTGAAAATTTAACTTTGGAACCCAGTGTTGAGTGCCACATTTTCCACAATTTAATTAGAGACCAGAAAACAAAGGGTTTCTTTGAATTAGGTTAGCTTCTACCTCTACGGAGTCTATGGAAATATGTTGCTAACATCAAACCTAAAAATTCTTGCTAACATGAATTCCGATATGATACCAGCCGAGGAGCAATTTGCACTCCACCAGAACTAATTGTGAACGTATTGCACATATCTATCATTATATTATTTAATTTTAAACAAATAATTGTGATTTTGCTTCCACAACACATTACCTCAAAACATTTGATCGACTTCCTCTCATGACAGCTGTTCCCCGCCATCCTTATCTCTAGGAACACCTCACTTCTCTCTCATGAAACCACTCCCCCCAAATTTAGTTTCTCAGGGTACCCAACGTGTGTGACACAAAATATAAAGTATTTGAAGTTGTTTCTCAAGGGTATAAACTATAAAATTGCAGGGTCGAAATAACCGGGGGCAAAGTGCAATTTGCACTCCAGAATAGGATGTTTCAGTGCTGTTGCCTCACTCCCCTCGAAATGCTGTACTAATATGTGTTTGGGGCTGACATAATAATGATTAAAAATGTGTTTCAGATGGCTGACAACATGTATGATCTACTGGCAAAACGCGGCATTACAGAAAGTGCCATACGCAAAACGATAAATGACAAAGTGAGGAACACTGATGGTTAATGATTAATTGATTATTTAAACAATATGTGTTTTCCCAAAGTTACCCACCATTAGAAGGATTTAGTATGATTTCAAAGTAAAGTTCTTGGTCAGACACATAAAATTGTTCAATAATGTCATCCAAGCTAATTCCTGAAAAGTGATTTCTAGTTTGTTTGTGCTGGGCGGTATCGGCATTCTCGTATACCGATAATTTTGCTAAATAATGACCGAATTTGACGTTCAAGTACACCATTTTAACTATTTTTTCGCCACCTTTGCAATGGCGCAAACTGCAAGTAACTTACATTTTTTAACAAACTTGGGCTCCAAATGCGTAAAAAATTTGCTGCTCACTGCTAATTTTAATAGAAAGTGTTACGTCCAACGTAAAGTGCTTGCCTGCTGATTTAATATTACTATCATCATATTTTTTATGGTGGCTTAATTTTTCAAGTTAGGACAGCTGTATTAATTGTATAATTTAATTGCAGATTGACTGTCAAGTCGTCTGTTTGATGACTGATGCTGATGTTTTGCCAGCATGCATTCCGCACTATGGGGACAGACAGGCAACGGTGCATCATTGTAAGAAGAGTGATGACATATCCAAACAGAATGCCAATGCTGGAAAAATTAAAATTAAAAAAACAAGTAGCCATTTCCAAAAATGGAAGAGCTAAGCTAACCGCACTGGGAGATAGTCAAACTTCTGTCAGCCACATAAAAGTATACGAGCTGCCGCTTCCCACTCGCGTAGTTGGTAGTCATGGCGCAAAACTGGAACCTTGCTTTCATATCCATCTGTGCTAGAATTCATACCAAAATTCGGTGATACTATCCTGAACAGATCCTTCACATTTCTCAATCTTACCACTGGGCATAAATCTATTTCTAGATTCAGATGTACCGTATTTTTTTTTTTTTTTTTTTTTTTTGGTAATCCAAGATTTACAGTCCAAAACGCACAACCAAAAATGTTCAAGCTTCTACTAAAACTTGCAAATTTCCAACAACACTTGTGGTTGCCTTCCTCATGCTACAGTCTAAGAGACTTACACCACATTGTCCACACTCAAGCACTCCACTATGCCAACGAACTTTTTTCACTCCAACCACAGCTGGCCTTGAGTCAGATCTCAGTGCTGATCTTGACATTCTTGGTCGGGATTCTCCCTCTCAGTTAGTATTGGGGAAAACGAAAATTCTGCCATCTTGCCTCGAGTTTTTCTGTCAAACGAGGCATCATTTTCCAAATATGTTTGTAGGCTGGCTCTTGCACATTCATAAGCTTTATTGACTGGCAGTGGTGCATGGCCATCGACTGCAAAGGGCGGAGGTGAGCCTCCATGCTTTTCTCAGACTAGAGCATGGATCTTTTTACAATGAAGTGTAACTAACGCTGTTTATGGTATCTACTCCTCCTCGTTGGCCTTCACATGCTCTTTGATTCTGATGCAAATGACGTGTTTTTGTTTTTCCAATATAGCCCTGCAGGAACACCCCGCATGGGATCCAATACACAACCCCCTTGGTGTTGGGCAGTCTTTCAACTATCAGATTAGTGTCTTCAACCTCCTAGTTTGCGTCTTCGTCACTTTCCTCCTCTCCTACTTCTTCGTCATCGTCCTCCTCTTTATTTTCATTCCTCACCTCAGACTTAGCATTGTAGCAGTGCATGACTTTTTACATTCTCACAGTACAAACTTCCATCTCCGCTACTCCCCCTACACCCCTCTCCTCCTCTTCGGGGCAGGAAGATCCACACGTGGCTCAATTGGATGCTCACCTGGCAACAGCTTCCTTCCAAGGAGCTTTCGAATGTTCATCGGGCTATGAAAATGGCAAGTAATGCATACTATTCTCAAAGCGCTTTGTACCCCTCTCTCCTTTAGCCAAATATTGGAGAAACAAAAAGGCGGATTTGTGTCAAGAGTAAAAGAGCATGTGAAGGCCACCGAGGAGCAAGATACCAAAACTGCACTGTATAATAATTCCGATTCCGATTACAAAAACCGGTTCCGTACGGTTCCGATTACCATGTGGCAGTGCCACAGCGAATGGAAAAGAATTAATAATAATGAATTAATTATGTTCAGGGAGTCCAAGGTTCGGCTGTGGTAAATTTTTATACATTTTTAAACAAAATTTTGATATATACAAAGTTGTATAATTAAAATTAAAAATTTAGATTAAAATTTTTAAAAAAAGGTTAAAAAGACGTGTACCGATTTTTTTAGGTAAGATTTTTGTTTCCAAGATTAATGCCAAGCCCTTTTTTTCTAATGGTGCTGATATCATTGAAAGTTTTTGCCTTCCGAATGTGGCAGTGGCAACCCGGACCACTGCACTGTGACTGAGGTTGGCGCTAATGACCAAGCTGTCGACGCGCCATTAAGCCTCATTCCCCCCCCCCTTCCGAATGTATCAAATTAAATTTAATAAAATTTGAAATAAATTAAATAACTTCAGTTAAAAAAAATTATTTGAAATAACCAGAAAATTGAAACAATTTTTTTTTTAATTCTGCCCTGGACCTGCATTTTTAAATAGGATTTTTGTTTCTTGGGTTGGTCCAAGCACTTAGTGAAGCTGATATGATTTAAAATTAAAATTAAAATCAAAAAATGTAATTAAAATTTTAAAAAACTTAGGCAAAATAAGAGCAATACTTAAAGATCTTTTGCAGCCCGGATGCTTACGAGTCTTAGCAAAGCTTTGCATACTTGAAGATTTTTGCAGGCACTGTTGACTCCAGGCTGACTCCAATCGAACGCATGATTTAGAAACAAAATGGTGCGTGCAGGGGTTTCCAAGGATGTGATCGCTAAGAAAATAGGAAACAACTTAATGGTAATAAAGTCCTGACATCCTTAAACACACAGGAATCAACTGTAACGTATTCTACTTAGTATATTACCACCCTAGATGGGATTTTATGGTAATAGGATGCAAACTACTCAACAAAAGTTGATGTCAACAGGTAAGTGGCCCAGTAAAAACGCGCGGAAATGTGTTAGCTATTCATCCAAGATCTACTCAAGCACCGTTTTACAACGATTTAAGCTGCTGAAATTAATTTCTGTTCCAAGATCTCTTAAAAATATTCTTTCCAACGATCACATACCCCTGGAAAAAGGAAACTAGATGACAATATCAAGTGATTTAGTGGTTTATGCCAACTTTTGAAAAGTAGTCAGTATCGGCCAACCAAGATAGCTGTTCCGGTACCGGTTCCGATACCACGGAACCATATTCAGAACTGGAATCGGTATCGGAATCGGTACACCACTAAAAAAGACCCAACATCGGATAGACTGGAAGAGTACGGAAATCGTAGTTAAGTCGGACACAAGCATGGAGGCTCACCTCCGCCCTTTGCAGTCGATGGCCATGCACCACTGCCACGAACAGTCAATAAAATTTATGAATGTGCAAGAGCCGGTCTACAAACATATTTGGAAAATGATGACACCTCGTTTAACAGAAAAACTCGAAGCAAGATGGCAGAATTTTCTTTTTTTTTTCCAACACCAACTGAGAGGGAGAATCCCGAACAAGAATTTCAAGATATTTATGTGACCAACACAAGCAGCACTGAGACCTGATTCAAGGCCAGCTGTGGTTGGGAGGTGAAAACCAAATGGCTACAGCAAGAAAGTTCGTTGGAGTGTTGGACTGTGGACAATATGGTGTAAGTCTCTTAGGCCCGTATTCTGAACGCTGACTTGATACTTGACTTGAGCTCGAGAATGTGCTTAAGTACGTGATGGTATTCTGTAACCTTTCTTAACTCGAACACTGACTCCAATCCTGAGAAACTCAGACTCCAACCGATGCTCAAAGTCAAGTTTCAAGCATGGAATCTCGAGAAAGGTACGAAGTATGCTCACGTCTCCTCTTAAGCAAGAAGCGGCTTCAGTGCTAAACCGTTGTGGATTTTGGCAGCCCTACGCATGGCGAGGCAATTCCGGTGACGATTACTAGGTTTTCCGTATGGTGGGCATTTCGTCACTTGGTAGAGAACAGCAGCTACATTCTCTTTTAGTTGGAGTTCAGAGACCAAAGTTGTATGCAAATGTATGCGTTAAGATACATCATGCTGATAGCAAACTCATAGCAAATAAATTAGTATTTGCCATGTTTTAGGTTAGATTAGATTAGATAGAAGACCGTGCAAAGCCAGGGCTTATGAAGCACCCAACCTCCCATGAACCCCCAAAAAAATCAGTGGTCGAGCTTTGAAGCTGTTAAGAGATGAAGCCGAAACAATGTTCTCCGGGAGAGAGTTCCATGGACAAACAGTCCTTTCAGTGAAGGAGAATTGCCGGCAGTTAAGTCTCGAAACAAGACCCTGCAATTTAAAGCTGTGGTCTTGGTTATTGTTAAAATACGAGTAACAAAGCCGGAAGGGTTATTAGAGAAGGAACCTGACAGTAGCTGCAGTTTGGCACCCCTATGAAACCTCTCACGAAGTCAGCGAGTATTGAGCTGCTTGAGTCGTTCATTGACGGAAGGTAACGAATAGAGGAACACCACTTAATTAGTTTATTTGGCAAGTTTCAAGTTTGTCGAAGTGCGCAGTATAAAAATGCCTGCAAATTTGCGAGCAGTAATAAAGAACGGGTCTCACAAAGGTCTTGGACAACAAGAAGAAGCTGTATCAAGAAATGAAAACTTTTTAAAAACATAACGAGCCATCCGGAAAGCTTTGTGAGTAGCCACGTCTACAGCTAGTTTTTCTCTTTTTTTTATTTATTTCCGTATTAAACAATAGTGTACATACAAAATCGGTCTTAGCAATATGAGTAGATGGCAGTACATAAAAAGGAAATCTGTGTAAACATAACAGCTCAAAAGTTAAAACGTAAATACAAAATATTATGTATAAATGATAGACAGCTTTTTAAGTTGTCATCACCCAACACTTAACTTTCGTGTTTAGTTCCGTAAGTATTTTTCAGTGGTCCACATTTCTTTAGTTAGATTTTAAAGACTTCTAATAAATAGCTTAATATTCTAACGTTTGCACCTATAATATTGTTGTTTACCAGTATTGGCTTAATGTAAGCTGTATTTGTGTTATACTGCTTGCTGCTAATTCTTTTTCTAGTTTTTTCTTCATAAAGGACAAGAAACGCTTTCGCGATATTCGTGCATCCCACATGATAGCTTTCGTAAAATTTTCGTAGGTTTCTGCAACTGTGCCAAACCGCTACGATGGGGGAAAAAAAGAAAAAATATGCGTCTGCAATATTGTCCTACATTTTAAATGTTGCAGTACTGGGTCATACAGGAAATGTAACATGGAGGCAGGCACCCATCGCATAATTTCGTAATTGTTAAATTCTTTATTTTTTTAATTTTATTCCTCTTTTTACGTACATATAATGAACTTATTTTAATGGGAAGATCTGTGAGTGTGTTTAAGTACCGGTACATTTATCATAAAGTTTTACACATAGGTTTTGTAAGGAAAAAGTAAAGTTTTGAATAAAGACACTCTAGATAAAATCCACAGGCCTACATTAATGCAGATCAAATTATTATTTTCTAGCCTAAGACGTAATATTTCAACTTTCAGTTAAGTGTAAAGGCATTTATATATTTAATAACAAGAATTATATAAGGATGTTTACTTAAAGTAAGCACGCATAGTAAGCGGATTTTGGCGTTTGCACAGTGTCGTATTTCGTCGCCGTGGGCGGTAACACTTTCACTTTCGGTATCACTGTTCCATTCTTGCTCCTCCAGTCATTATTTTCATAAAACGAATAGCGTTAACACTAATGCCTCCATAATGGTTTACTCTACTTGATTCTGAACTTGTATGCGTGTTTACATGGAGTTAGCACCATATTTTGTCGAGAATGTGCGTGTTATATGTTTTCCTACGGAAGCTTATAGGGCTTTTCTAAGAAATTTAAGAATGGTATTCAGTAACTCGTGCTCGGCTAAGCATGACTTGAGAAATCTTGCTCAAGTCAAGTACGACTCGTCGTTGGGAATATGAAATCCATACTTAACTTCAATCCGTGCTCAGTGAAGTCGTACTTGGGGCCAATTATTGAGTCAGCATTCAGAATACGGGCCTTAGACTGTTGCCTGAGGAAGACAACCACTAAAACTGTTGTCGGAAAAATTCGCAAGTTTTAGTGGAAGCTTGAACATTTTTGGTTTGGATTTTGGACTGTAATTCTTGGATGTGCAGTAAGCTTTTTGTTGTTATGAGTATCAAGTAAATCAACCGACCTTCGGTTTTTCAAATCATATTTTTATCTGAAAACGCATCTATCATAGTGTTTAAAGTATCCCCTCGTCGAACGTACTAGGCCCAATGTGCTACCATATACAGCAGGAGCCGATATGCAATTCAGCATGCCAGGATGTTGTTCTTTTAACTGAGCGCTGTCCCGAGGAGTCATCTCCAGCAATACTGTAGGCTCACTGAGCTATAATGACCAAATATTTCTACCTCCTCATTTAGAAGGTGTTTGAGAGGCAGTAACATAGCTGGCAGTAACATAGACTCGGTGCTGCTGCTGGATTCTGGCGTAGTACATTTCATTGAACCGCCGCCTTCGAAGAATGGTGCTTGTTGGCTGCGTGGTTGTGCTCATTAAAATTAGTGCTATGCAGTAACTGTACAATTGTTCATCTACCGTTGCAGTTAGATTTATTTCTTCATCTAGAAAACATTCAATTGGCCAAGACACCGGTTTCTTCTTTGTTGCAACATAAAACCGTATCATCTAAAGTCTTGTTACGTTGTATAACTCACCGACTAAGGTATCCACAGGAACAGCTGCCTGCTTGAAATCGTACGAATTAATTCCATACTTTTCTTCCCAGTCACGTAAATCTAGATGCTCAACACTTGGTAGAAAGACTTTCTTGCCCAAATCTAAGATATCACACTTTTTATAATTTGAGGATACCCAAACCTAGTTCCTCCTCCTTTTGCTGTCCGTACTTGCTTGTAACTGTACGTCTTGCTGTCATAATTCAGACAACCATTTTCAATAGCCCGTTCTCCAGGATTCTTTGCCTTTCTTGGAAATGTTGTTGGGCTTTTGCCACACAATTGCTGGTGTCTGTGCTACTGCAAGGACGCACCTGCCAATCTGGAGCGTAGACATCATCTTTGAAAGAATCATTCCTTTTGTTTGTTGGTCGAAGTGAAAAACTTGTGTTAAAAGCAGCCATGAACGATATATTGTTAGTAGATAAAGAAGAATTGATGGAAGTGTTAAGTTTGCATGACGTCAGAAAATTCCTACTCAATACAATATTGAGTCTTATTGAAGAAGTTGCACATAAAGAGATCTTCAACAATTTGCATATATATGTTGTGAAGTGTTGGCAAAGTGTCCTAGCTGATATGCGAGGGGATTTGAGTAGTGGAAAACGGGCGGAGCATTTCTCAACTCTAGTGCCAGCAGCCACAAAAGCAAGATTTTACTTTCCAAGCACAGAGTTTTCTGTTGAATGCGAAGTGCAGATATTTTTAAAGTAGTATATACGAGAACTAAGTGCTTCGGATTTGCAGTTGTTTGAGATTTTGCACAGCCAGTGATCTCTTAAATTCTTCGCATCTTACTGTACAGTTCAACTATTCCAAAGGCTTGCAACGCCATCATGTTGCTCATACATGTCGAAATGTTTTGCAGCTTTCCACAGCCTATGACACTTACCAGCAGTTCCGCACAGAGTTTGACAATATCCTGTACCACACAGATTGGGAAATGAAAATTGTGTAGTTTAAATTTAGCATTTTTACCTTGGTATACAGTTTTAGTTTTCTATACTTGCAATTGCGTACTAGTCTGTTTAGAACACATTCTGAACTGTAGAACAACCTTGAGGTTTTGATATAAAAAAATATGCATACTGATTTTCTTCCAGAGGACGTAGCTTCTTCGCTGTAGGCTAGGTAAAAGGTTTTAAATTGCAGCTGTCCCAACACGAATACATATCTAAAGATTTTGGCCATTTCATCGCATTTTGTGCTACTTGGTTGGGTGAGGTGAGTGATAGTTGGTAACTATCCACATTCAGAATATATTGTCTAGTTATTCAGATAGCCAACATGGGCCTAATGTGCTTATCGGTGCTGCACCTATTCAGACTGGCAAAACCAGTGATTGTGTAATTTAATTTTGATTAAAAGCTTTCTTGGAAACCAGAGTAGGTAGTTTGCAGCTTTCTTAACACCACGATTTGGGGCACATTCCTAAAACAGCACAGCAGGATGCGTAATTTTTGCTACAAACTATTTTGTGTTAGTGGTCATAATTTTAGGAACAAATTTTAGCCAAGGGAAGGTTAACTGGTATCGCATTAATGAAACCTAAAATTAAAACTTACACTCTGATGGTTCATGTATCCATTATTGGTATAGGTGTAGCTGTTATTACCGTCTACTGTATTGGAAAATTAGCATGGCCTTTTGAAAATGTTCGGATTTTTATTTTGAAACCTGGGATTCATAATGGTACTCACTTTTGTAATGCACAACTTCAAAGTTCACTTTGATGTTGTCACGCTAATAATGCTTTCTTAGCACCTTCCACGCTCCGAGACATGACTGCCTGACTACTAGAGATCCAGTGGTTGATATGGTCACTGGGCTCAAGAGGTCATGGAGGAAAAATTGGCCCAACTCTGGCCTGAGTGCAGGTGCCAATGTAGTTGATGATTAAAGAAGATTATTAAAATTCGTGCAAAAACAGTCTCTCTCACTGGAAATCCGGGCAGGAGAAACCTCGCACATGGCGCCCCAAACCTTTAGACAGAACTCTGGATGGAGAACCCTCGCAATATTTGTTTACTTCAACGCAAATTTTCGATACTCCTTATTTGCTGGTGGTATCTCCAAGCAAACTCTCTTCTTCAGGCTTCTGTACACTGTTGCATCCGACACTCTACTCCATCATTCATACCAACTAAACGACGCGCCATTAAGCCTCATCCCCCCCCCCATCATTCATATGTGGGCGGTTGATCGTGCCTCGCGTATTTGTAGTGCAGCGCACTTACTTCTTAAGCCTATGTCTGAATCGAGTGGTCAGTTTGGATGGTTCCTGGATATTCATTAGCATGCCCTTCTCTCGGGCCTGGTGTTGAATAGCCAGGGACTTGAGCACCCTGTGTTTATCGCTCCTGAAATTTGAAACCAACAAGGTCTTGGTGTTTTCCCATTAGAGCTCGTGTCCGGGGTATGTGACGCCATGTTTGTCGACGAGACATGGAAGGGATTAGGAGAAGGGTCCTGCAACATATGGCCGACACATGAATGAAGACGAAAGGAACGGCGTCGTTTCCCATCAGATAGAGACAGGACACGAGACCAAGTTCGAAAACACCAAGATCGTATGCGGTTTCAAATTTCAGGAGAGGTGAACACCTCAAGGGCCTCAACTTCCTGACTATTCAACAACATGTCCGAGAGAAGGCCATGCTGATAAACATACATGCAAAATCTACCAAAGTGGCTGGTAATCAAGAATGTAAAATTGTCTCATCAGAAAGCATGTTTTTTGGTGAAAGCGTACCACAAACTATGTAATCTATCGTATTTTGTCTAATGACAGTGATTTTGTCGGGTATCCAAGATACCAGGATATATGGTAGATTTTGCACATACGGTGACAAATATCCAGGGACCATCCAACCTGATCATTCAATTCCTACTCCAAGGTGAATTCAGAAATAGGTTTAATAAGAAGTGAGAGAGAGCTGCACTACAAATACCAAAGGCAAGATCAACCGCCAAAATATGAATGATGGAGTAGAATATCAGATGAGGTAGCAGCAATGTGGAGAAGCCTGAAGAAGATGGTCACTTGCAGATAACCACCAGCAAATATGGACTATCGAAAATTTGCGTTGATGTAGCGAAACATCAAAAGTGAATTTTGAAATTGTGCTTTTCCAAAGTATCATTCAACAGAATGTTTAGCAGTATCCATCAAAAAAGCAGCAAAATGATGGTTGGCCCACAGATTTATGTTCAGGTGATCTAATTGGGCGTCTTTAAAAAAATTAAGAGCTGCTGTCCCACACTGTGAGTGTTGCAAACAGCGCATGATCAGAAGAACAGCCATCAGCTCCCGACATTCAGTTTGCAGATGGGTGCCTATTTACATGATGTAAATTCAAATCCTGCAGTCTAATAAATAATGGACTACTTTCTAAAGCTCTAAAATAGGTATGTGGGAAAAAACATTTGGTCAAATGTTGTCCAGCCGCTAGTTGTATCTCGAATTGGACCGAGGGATCCATACTGGGATAGTTGCTGGCCATTACTCCCTTAACCAACTGTAGTATTGATATTTTACCAGTCACTATTAATTATTGTAATAATCATTAATTTGCTAAGCTTCTTAGCCTACAGGACCTAAATTAATTTGTTTATGCAATATTATTAAAAGGTTACGATATTTGCTGGTTCTGAAGCTTAAACCTTGGACTAACTACTTTTTCGTCGAGAAAGACAATCAACTTACACCTACCTGTAATTATGATAGTGTGTCGATCTCTAGCAGCGGTGATCGCAGCGCCAGTTCAAAATTCTTGGGGGCTGTGATTAACGCGAGTGACGAGTTAAGCAGACGATGCGTTTCCCGTTGTGGAGCTTACTTTGGCTCCAAGTCACGTGATACGCACTGCATACCTTGCTTATCATGTGACTTGCCCCAGTGAGATTCGGAGCAGTACGATCGAAATACAATTATAATTTTGTTTATAGGAAATTAGATTAGACATAACACATTTGTATAGACATAACACATATGTAAAACTCTTCCATCTCGAACTTGCGGTGTTTTACTGGTTTGTGAAATGATTTTCTAGCAATGTATGCCCTCGTTTGCATTTTAATCCGGTCATACGTGCAGAGTGATTGCAAGCAGTTGGTGGCACTGCCCATCTGCTAATAGTTTCTGGAAGACATATCAACTGGCTGTGGTAAGTTGATAGACCTTCTCAAAGAGAGTAATTATTCCAAGCTTAAACTACCGACATTGTGCCAAACCTACATATACATTGTGAAACTATTTTCTTTCTTTTTTTTAAGGATATAATGATGTAAGGTTTTGTTATTTGTTGTGGAGTTGATAGCCTTCAAAGGTCGCAGCGTTCTACTTTTTTTTTCATTCCTACTTTTTGCTTGGAGTGTGATAATTGAATAGTTTTTAATTAAAATATAACTGCAAAACTTTATAAAACACCTTCATTAACAATTTATTTTTAAAGAAATGAGATGCGTTACAACGCAGCATGTTTTCAGCCTAGTTTTCAGTATGCGGTTGGTCATGCTGCTCTTGCTTTCTTCAAAGTTTTATTGTCACATGGTGGCGCCAGTGGATGGTTTCTTTCTCATCACAGCCCGCTCGCGTGACAGAAAAAAACCAGCTCATCCATATGCTGGGCTATCGAGCGGGTGTTATAATTGTCAGGTTAACGTTTTAACAATTTCTAACGTGTTGATGTACTAAAGCCATTATTTCGTTAGTCAAATATTCAGTATGTGACTTATTGATACTGAACTTATTTGGCTTCGAATTTGAAGTCTGTGCTATAAAGTAGTAAATGATAGCCTAGAGCAAATTTGAAAGCAAGAATTTATAGATATTCTTGTTGAAAGTGATAAGCCTAATTAACCGTAGCACACAGAAGGTTCATTATAGGTACACAGTATTAACTTAACGCATGTCGGAAACCAGTTGAGTATTTTTCATTACTACCATAGTTTTATTTAAACACAATAAGCTTAAATTACAGTTGAGGAATAAATAAAATTGTATGTAGAAAATCAATTGCAAGTAATAACCTAAGTAATAATTGCAGATAATAAACTAATTGGCGTATAACCTCAGAAACGGGGCTATTTATTACCGATCGAAGTTAAAGTGGTGCTTTACCAGCTGAGATTTGAGACTCCCACCTTGTCTCGCATAGTTTCTTAATTGTTGTTACTTTCCATTTCTTCTCTTCATCTGAATAAGAGTCGCAACCAAGAAAATATTTCTATCTAGCATTACCGCTGGAAAGAATTTATTTAGCTTCTGCATAACAGAAAAAAAACATTTGCACTTCCGTTGTGACACTTGCAGCATCGCACAATACTAAATTAAGACAGTGGCTACCACAATGAACGTATGTAGCAAGAGGTTGCTTTATTTTGAATCTTGCTCTGTTGTAGCCTTGACCTCTGCAATCTTCTAACTTAAGATCAAGTTTACCAGTCAATAGTTGCTCAATTTGTTTTGTCATCCCATCAGCATCAGCGTCCTCTACTCCTACAAATGATTCCACAACTTTTGCTTTTGCGGCAATGCTGTCTTCATTCTCGTACACATTTACATAACGTATCACTAAAGACAGCTGGTCCACGTCACTGAGGTCAGTAGTAGTGTCACGCAATATGGAGTAGTAGCGATTTTCCTTTATATCAGTTTTTATTTTAGAAAACACGTGTTCAGCTGCAATGTGTATGATTTCATTTTGTGTCACGGAACTGAGATACTTTGTTTTGCTCTTTGATGATAAATGAGCACTTGAGCAGAGAGGGCTCGGTCATATTTAGCCAACAATTCAAGTGTTGCAAGAAAATTTCCACTAGACGCAGATCCTAGTTGCTCAACTGTTCCACGAAAAGCCATGTTTTGCTTACACAAATACAAAACTGTATCCAACAAACGGTAAAATATTTCACGAAGTCGCTTTTTTTTTTTTATCTTTGATTGTTTCCTCTATGGCATGATCAATTTCTTTACCATGCAACCACAATTTCCAAGCAGCCATGGAATCTAAATGAAATGGTGCAGCTTCGTGTTTTGCAATTTTCTCGCCAAAGCGCTTCCAGTTCTGTCCACCAAGTTCGCTACAATTTTTTTTCATAATTAGTGTCACGTCGATTAGCAAATAGCCAACACGCAAAACAATATGCCTTATCTTCGCTGGGAGAATAGCATAACCAGCTTCGTTCTATTTTTTTCCCTTCTTTAAGTTCACGTATGTAATAAGAGTGAGGAAAACACCGACTTTTGGTTCGAGGAAACTCAAATTGACTTACGCTTGGTTTGCAAGGACCATGTTCAATAATAGATCGGCGCAGCCCTTCTTTTCGAGATGGCAGTATGTCTATTTTTTTAATCAAACTTGAATCAGCTTGCCAAGCGCACGAAACATTAATGGTATCGGGATCGTCAGAAGCACTTTCAATGGGAGCGGGATACGTAATGGCGGTGTTGTCAGGCGACTTAGATGGTGGTGGTGAATGGGCAGATTGAAAGCCGTCACAACTCTCACTTTTGGTTTGTTTGTCAACTGTGGCGTGGTCGCCATCATCACCACCAGCAGTAGTTTTGTTTGCCACAGTCGCAGTAGACTTTTTAAATAATCACGCAATCTTCCTCTCAGTTTCTTTACCCTCATCTTTTTCCTGACGACGTTTTTTTTTGATTTTGTGCTCCAGAGAGTTTTGGTTTAGGCATTGTGACGTTACGACTGAATTGACGTACTGAACTGACAGCGGGCGGGAAGGGAAATGCACGACTACACCGTACACGTCACTAGTTACCGTTGCCCAAAACCAATCACTGGCCTCTAAATTGAAAACATTTCAAATGTTTCCCGACCTAATCATTCATAAAATCAATCTAACATACTTAATTTAGCTTTTAATAACTCGTTGCGTTATTAATCTAGTTTCCATCCCAAGTTCAAGAATTATTTTTAGAAATGCTAACTATTATATATCATCATCGTAGAAGGATATCCAACAGCAACAAATTACCTCGAGGCCATTGTTTGTCACTATAAGAAGATAATTCGAATATTCGTTCAAAATTCAAAAAACTTTCGTTTTTTATTTACTGTGTAGGTCCGTCTCACTAACTTTTTTTAATTATTTGGCAACCCCCAAACTCAAACCTGCCCCCCCCCTCCCCGGACTTTACGGCCCTGCTTCCAACCTAATAATGATAGTGCACGCTTACAATTTGACGACTTTGTTCATGGCTTCCAAACAAA
>JAHWFP010082585.1:69669-99888 GCA_023313725.1 Lithobius niger
AGTGCACGCTTACAATTTGACGACTTTGTTCATGGCTTCCAAACAAAGTTTCGGCAACAAATGTTGCGTCAGTTTGGGAACAACATCATACGCATTGACTCAATCCATGGCACAAATGCTTATCGACGAATGTGCTGAAGGGGTGCCAGTTGCCTGGCTTATATCAAACAAAGAGGACTATGAGGGTTTACGTGTAAAGCCCCACAGTATTACACCTCATGGGTTGATGTGTTTAGACCAGACTCATCCTACAAAAAATTATTGTGCACGTGGCATGCTTTACAAAACTGGAAAGAGCAAATTTAAAAGTGCATAGAAGACAAAACAGAGGCTGCACTAGCTTATAGAATGCTTACCTTCTTAGGTCTACAACCAGAGGAAAATATTTTTGAAAGTTCCCTAGGAAAAATGCTCACAACAACTAACAGAAAACCCTGTGACTAATGCATTTGCAGATTACTTTGTAAAAGAGTGGCGTTCAGCCGCAGACCAGCAGTTTGCTACCAAAAAGGGCTGGGAATAAATACAAACATGTATGCAGAAGCCTTTTTCAAAAACGTTAATTATAACTATCTGTCTGGCAAAGTCAACAAACACCCCGATGCCTACAAATTCTGCCTACAATTCTGAAACAGCCTACAAATTCTGAAACAATAGACATTTTCAAGGATCTATTCGGTAATGCAGTTGAAAAACCAGAGTACAACTAGAACATGACAGAAAGGAAGACAGCTGAACATGAACATTTCTAAATGAATGACAGCTTCGTTCAGCAATTCATTGTCAACCATCGAGAAGTCACATAATTTAAAATTGGAGCAGTGTTTCATTGACAACCCAGTCATAGCCATGCCACTTAAAAAGTAGTGAACCAGTTGTCTTAGAACACGAAATTGAGACAGTTCCTTCAAAAGTTGCAGATGACGTCGTTGATATGAAGCTCCCAAATATGTAACAATTCTTTTATGATGAAACGTGGATTATAGTTCAGCAAGTTCTGGATGCCAAATGGGGGTAGCTGGTTTTCTTGTATTTGCAATGTCTCCAAAAAATTGGACATGATTGCACGTGATGCCTGTGATAAATGGTGTGACTAGACGCCTGCTGATTCTCAGGACCAGTATTGGGTATGCCCACAGTGTGCAGAAGCAGACTGATACTTTAAAGAACACCATTTTTCAGACCTCTAATTCAACACTATGAAATCGATTAAAAGTTATTTTTTACAAGCATTCCCGATTGGAATGATGAGGGGAGGGGATTGAGGCTTAATGGCGCGTCGACAACTTGGTCATTAGCGCCAACCTCAGTCACAGTGCAGTGGTCCGGGTTGCCACTGCACCACACATTACAGAGATGTTATTCAAACCCCTAATCTAAATCTAAATGATGATGACGAAGTGGTAACGGACTCAAAAACGGTAGTCACCACGCCTGAATTAATGCGATGTCACTTGAGTAAAAATTGCATCTTGTTGATGATTACTTTTATCAGTGTGGAAATCATTCGTGATTTCAAAGACAGTGGAGGTATCCAGCGCATACTATGGTCAAGACATTACATTTGGTCACCTCTGCTTCCCAAAATGTTACAGCGATGAAATTGGAACTATACTGCTTCAAGGGATGTCTTTATAAAAGTTTAACTTCTCAAATAAGTAATAGTTGTATCATAAACATCAGACTGACAAACAAGATTGCGTAACAGTAGGTGAGCCTCAGGAATAGATAATCGATAACATCATAAAGAGATCAAAATAAGTGTTGGTACTTACATAAGAGATTTATGGAAGAGGAAAACAGTGGTACTGAACTAACTGTAATTTTATACTAGCAGCAAGGCCAAGGGCACACTTACAATTTGACGACTTTGTTCGTGGCATCCAAACAAAGTTTCAGCAACAACATCATATGCATTGCTCAACCCATGGCACAAATGCTTGTCGACGAATATGCTGAAGGGGTCCCAGATGCCTGGCTTATATCGAACAAAGAGGACTATGAGAGTTTACGTGTGTTTACAGAAAATCATCATGACAGATAAAGCCCCACAGTTTTGCACCTCATGGGTTGATGTGTTTAGACCAGACTCATCCTAGAAAATTACTGCATGTGGCATGCTTTAAAAAACTGGAAAGAGCAAATTTCAAAGTGTACAGAAGAGAAAACAGAGGTTGCATTAGCTTATAAAATGCTTACCTTGTTAGCTCAACAACCAGAGGAACATATTTTTGAAAGTTCCCCAGAAAAATGCTCTCAACAACTAGCTGAGAACACTGTGACTAATGCATTTGCAGATTACTTTAATACTTTGTGAAAGAGTGGAGTTCAGCCGCAGACCAGCAGTTAGCTACTGAAAAGGGCTGGGAATAAATACAAACATGTATGCAGAAGCCTTTCGCAAAAACGTTAAGTACAACTATCTGTCTGACGTCAGCAAACACGTCAATGAATGCCTCATTATGTTGCTACTGTATACACACAACTTAAGTGACGCCTTCCATGTTTTTTTCTTTTTCTATATTTTTCAAATGTTGCATTACTAAGTTGTGAGTATACTGCAGCAAGAAGCATAACCATACAAGACATTGACGAGCTGTAACTTGGTCAAAAAAGTGGAGGGCGGTTTTAGTTATGTCAACTCTACTGATGATACTAATGCATGAGACGGTTTGAAATATAAAGTTAAATGACTTCTCGCATGTTGCTCAGAATCACACTGCCAGTTGAAATGCGAACCTTGTAAGGTACTGCGGTGATAATTGCCATCATGCTTGTGTTAAGGGAACTATCTGCAAGCACATTAATCATGCCATGCTATCTGTAAAGACAACAGACTGTCCTCGTTTTCCAGAAGAGAATTAGCCGACTCTAATAGTGTAAACACTGAAGTGCAGAACTCTCGCCCAGCCAAAGCCCTTCTTGTAATGTGAGTGAAGTTGATAAAAAAAAAGGCGACGAATTTAGAGAAACTAGGTGCGCAGCACGATATAATTTGAAAACTTTGATGATCTTCTACTCCTTAATGAAATAAACAGGCAAGTTACATCAGTTCGCTCTACAAGTTTGATGATAACACTACCTTGGGTACACAGAACAAAGAGAGTAGCAAGGTAATTCCACATAACAAAAACATAGAAAAACAATGGCGATTCTATTCAACGAATCGAAAAATCCCAAAAATAAGAATATGTTACAGCAAGCCTACAAATTCTGAAATAGTAGACATTTTCCAGGATCTATTTGGTAATGCAGTTGAAAAACCAGAGCACTACTGTAACATGACAGAACAGAACACAGCTGAACATGACCATGGTAACGCTGCTGTGCTAAAAATCCCAACTAAAAGTGCATGCAAGTTGTTACGTACCTATTCTTATAAAGACGACAGTTCTAAAAGAATGACAACTTCGTTCAGCAATTCATTGTCAACCGTCGAGAAGTCACATGATTTAAAATTGGAGCAGTGTTTCATTGACAACTCAGTCACAGCCATGCCGCTTAAAGGTAGTGAACCACTTATCTTACGACACGAAGTTGAGACAGTTCCTTCAAAACTTGCAGATGACGTCATTGATATGAAGCCCCAACAACTCCAATCCTATCTGAAAAGAGTTGTTGGGGCTTCATATCAATGACGTCATCTGCAAGTTTTGGAACTAGGATTGTAGTTCAGCAAGTTTTGGATGCCAAATGAGGGCACTGGTTTTCTTGTATTTGCAATGTCCCCAAAAAATGAGACATGATTGTGTGTGATGCCTGTGATAAATGGTATAACTTGATGCCTGCGATAAATGGTGTAACTAGTTGCCTGCCGATTCCCACACTGTGCAGATGCAGACTGATACTTTGAAGAACACCATTTTTCAGACCTCTAATTCAACACTGTGAAATCGATTAAAAGTTGTTTTTTTACAAACATTCCCGAATAGAATGCTGCTGTGATGATGATGATGAAGTGGTGACTGACTGTTACAATGGCTAAAAAAAAGGGTAGTCACTACGCCTAAATTAGTGCGATGTCACTTGAGTAAAAATGCATCTTGTTGATAATCACTTCTATCTGATTAAAGACGGGAAAGCCAAAGGCTCACAAGAAATAACTAAATACAGATGGAAACCCTATTTACGTTGCATTTTGGACTTATATGTCAGACTGACATAACAAACACTTTCCAATCGCTTCATCTACATTTACATCTACATCTTCATCTGGATTTAGTTATTTCTTGTGAGCCTCTGGCTTTCCCGTCTTTAATCATTATTTCACGTTTACGTGTTCCATACGTTTCACTTGGAGGATGGCGCGGCAAGTAAGCATCCCTCCAGTGGCGATTGGAAAGTGTTTGTTTATATGTATATATGCACGTGTTAAATGCTGCCTATGGACGTTTCCTTTTGGCCGTGTCAGTCTGGCTCAGCAGTAGGACCTTGCCCTTTGATTTCAAAGGTCCTGGGTTCGATTCCCCGCTCAGGCAGTCTGACATATAAGTCCAAAAGGCAACGTAAATAGGTTTGCATCTGTATTAGTCACTTCTATCTGTGTAGCAACCATATTTGTGGCATCCCCTGCCTCAATTGTTGTCGTGATCTGAAAGGCAGTGGAGGTAACCAGCTCATACTATGGTCATGACGTTACACTTGGTCACCGGTGCCTCCCAAAATGTGACAGCGATGTCTTTATAAAAGGTTCTTACTCAGGTACGCAATATTGTTTCTGTCAAGTTGTATCGTAAACATCTGACTGACAAACATGATTGCGTAACATTATGCGGCGTGCCTTAGGAATAGGCAATCTACAACATCATAAAAGAGGACAAAATAAGTTTGATGCTTACATAAGAGGGTTATGGAAGAGGAAAATAGTGGTACTGAACCAACTGTAATTTTATACGAGTAGCAAGGTCAAGGGAACACAACCCTTCCAACTTCATAATGATAGTGCACCCTTACAGTTTGACGACTTTGCTCGTGGCACCCAAACAAAGTTTCGGCGACAAATTTTGCGTCAGTTTGGGAACAACATCATACACATTGACTCAACCCATGGCACAAATGCTTAAGATTTTAAACTGACCACATACATGGTTGTCGACAAATATGCTTAGGGGTTCCAGCTGCCTGACTTGTATAAGAAAACTGTGAAGAGTTTATGTGTGTTTACGGAGCAACTCTGGAGTCTTAGAGATGATCGATGGACTTTACATTCAACCGAAAGTCATCATGATGGATAAAGCCCCACAGTTTCACACCTCATGGGTTGATGTGTTTAGACCAGACTCATCCTAGAAAATTACTGTGCACGTGGCACGGTTGACAAAACTGGAAAGAGCAAATTTAAGTGTATAGAAGAAAAAAACAGAGGCTGCACTAGCTTATAAAATGCTTACCTTCTTAGGTCTACAACCAGAGGAAAATATTTTTAAAAGTTCCCTAGGAAAAATGCTCACAACAACTAACAGAAAACCTTGTGACACTAATGCATTTGCAGATTACTTTAATAAGTTGGAAAAGAGTGCAGTTCAGCCTGGGGCTGGGAATAAATACAAACATGTATGCACAAGCCTTTCTCAAAAACGTTAAGTATAACTACTTGTGTGGCAAAGTCAACAAACACCTCGACGAATGCCTTATTATGTTCCAAAAGTATACACTCACCACTTAGTAATGCAACGTTTGATAAACATAGAAAAAGAAGAAAAAAACACATGGAAGGTGTCGCCTATCAGCAAGAAACATCGCCACATGACAACATTGACAGGCTGTTGCTTGGTCGAAAAAGAAGAGGGCGGTTTTTGGTATGTCAGCATGTTAGCAAACCACTACTGATGATACTAATAGAAGAGACAGTTTGAAATATGAATTTAAACGACTAATCGCAGTTTGAACAGAATCACACTGCCAGTTGAAATGCAAACCTTGTAAAGTATTCCGGTGCAATTGCCTTGATGCTTGCATTAAGGGAACTATCTGAAAAGACAACAGACTGTCCTCGTTTTCCAGAAGAGGCTTAGCCGAATTTAATAGTGTAAACACTGAAATGCAGAACTCGCACCCAGAGACAGGCAAGTCATTTCTTCTCAGCATAGTCACTATACCTAATGGGAACGAAGTTGATAAAAAAAAAGGCGGCAGTTCTAGAGAAACTTAGTGCACTGCTAGGTAAAATTGAAAGATTGATTATCTTCTATTCCTTAATAAAATAGACAGGCTAGTTACATCAGTTTATTCTACAAGTTTGATGATTCACTACCTTGGGCACTCGGAACAAAGAGAGTAGCAAGGTATTTCCACATAACAAAAACATAGAAAAACAATGGCGATTCTATTCAATGAAAAGAAAACTCCCCAAAATAAGAATACGTTACAGCAAGTCTACAAATTCTGAAACAATAGATATTTTCCAGGATCTGCTTGGTAATGCAGTTGAAAAACCAGAGCACAACTGCAACATGACAGAACAGGAGACAGCTGAACATGACCATGGGCACACTGCTAAGCCAAAAAGCCAACGAAAGTGCATGCAAGCTATTATGTACCTATTTTCTTCTAAAGACAACAGTTCTAAATGAATGACAGCTTCGTTCAGCAATTCATTGTCAACCATCGAGAAGTCACATGATTTAAAATTAGAGCAGTGTTTCATTGACAACTCAGTCATAGCCAGGCTACTTAAAGGCAGTGAACCACTTGTCTTATCAGTTCTCTAATTCAACACTATGAAATCGCTAAGAGTTATTTTTTACAAGCATTCCTAAATGGAATAATGACGTGAAGGTGATGAAGTGGTGACAAACTTTTACAATGCCTCAAAAAGGGTAGTCACCACACCTAAATTAGTGTGATGTCACGTAAGTAAAGACGCACCTTTTTTATAATCGCTTTCATCAGTGTAGAAACGGTATTTGTGGCATTCCTGCCTCAATTATTTTCGTGATTTCAAAAACAGTGGAGGTATCCACCACATACTATGGTAACGACATTACACTTAGTCACCTCTGACTCCTAAAATGTGACAGCGATGGAATTGGAGCTATACTGCGTCAAGGGTACGTTTTTACAAAAGATTTCTTACTCAAATAAGTAATAGTGTCTCCGCCAAGTTGTATCTCGTAAACATCTGACTGACAAACAAGATTGCTTAATATTAGGCGTGCCACAATCATCATAAAGAGAACAAAATAAGTGTTGATGCTTACTTAAGAGAGTTATGGAAGAGGAACAGTGGTACTGAACCAACTGTAATTTTATACAAGCAGCAAGATCCAGGAATACCACCATCCAACTTAATAATGGTAGAACACCCTTACAATTTGACGACTTTGGTCGTGGGATCCAAACAAAGTTTCAGCGACAAATATTGTGTCAATTTGAGAACAACATCATATGCATTGACTCAATCCATGGCACATACTTATGATTTTAAACCGATCACATACATGGTTGTCGACGAATAGGCTGGGGGGGGGGGGTCTCAGTTGCCTGATTTATATCAAACAAAGAGGACTGTGAAGAGTTTACACGTGTTTACGGAGCAGCTCTGGAGTCTTAAGAGATGAACGATGGACTTTCCATTCAACCGAAAGTCGTCATGATGCATAAAGCCCCACAGCTTTACACCTCATAGGTTCATGCGTTTGCACCAGAGTCATCCTAGAAAATTACTGTGCTTGTGACACGTTATGAAAAACTGGCAAGAGCAAATTTCAAAGTTTATAGAAGAGGCTGCACTAGCTTAGCTTATAAAATGCTTACCTTCTTGGTTCAACAACCACAGGAAAATATTTTTGAAAGTTACCTATGAAAAAAGCTCCCAACAACTAGTCGAAAACACTGTGACTGACCAGCTGTTTGCAGCAGAAAAGGGATAGGGATAGGAATAAATACAAATTTGTTATGTAGAAGTCTTTCACAAAAACTTTTAAGTTTAACTACCTGTCTGGCAAAGTCAACAAACACGAGAATGAATGTGTTATTATCTTGCTACAGAATTCTCACGACGTAGTAATGCAACGTTGAAAAAACGTAGAAAAAGGAAAAACAACAAGGAAGGTGCCGCCTATCAGCAAGAAACATCGCCATGCAATGACATTGACAGGCTGTTGCTTGGTCGAAAAAGTGGAGGGCGGTTTTTTGTATGTCAGCATGTTAACAAACCACAACTGACGATACCAATGCATGAGACGGTTAGAAATACGAAGTTAAACTACTTCTCACTGTTTGCCCAAAATCACACTGCCAGTTGAAATGCGAACCTTGCGACATATTGTGGTGGCATTTGCCTTCATGCTTGCATTAAGGGAACTATCTGCAAGAACATACATCTAGCAATGCTATCTGTAAAGACAACAGACTATCCTCGTTTTCCAGAAGAGGCTTAGCCAAATAGTGTAAACACTGAAGTGAAGAAATCGCATCAGTCAAAGACAGGCAAAGCATTTCCTCTCAACATAATCGTAAACCGTGAGTGAAGTTGAGAAAAAAAAAAGATGACACTTCTAGAGAAAGTTGTTGCACTTCAAGGAAAAAATTGAAAAGTTGGTTGATCTTCTACAGTCCTTAATGAAATAGACAGGCGAGCTCCATTGCTTTATTTTTTTAAGTTTTATGATTACACTGCCTTGGGCACTCAAAACAAAGAGTAGCAAGCTAGTTCCAAATACCAAAACAACGGCGATTCTGTTCAATGAAAAGAAAACTCCGAAAAGTACGATTATGTGCAGCAAGCCTACAAACTCAGAAAGAATTAACATTTTCCAGGAGCCATTCGTAATGCAGTTGAAAAATCAGCCCACAACTATGACATGACAGAACAGAAGACAGCTGAACATGACCATGACCATGGGCACACACACTGCTAAGTCAAAAATCCCAACGAAAGTGCGTACCTATTCTTCTAAAGACAACAGTTCTAAATGAATGACAGCTTCGTTCAGCAATTCATTGTCAACGATCGAGAAGTCACATGATTTAAAATTGGAGCAGTGATTCATTGACAACCCAGTCACAGCCATTCCACTTAAAGGTAGTGAACTACTTGTCTTCGAACTCGAAGTTGAGACAGTTCTTTCAAAAGTTGCAGATGACGTCATTGATATGAAGCCCCCAAATGTGCAGCAATTCTTTTCAGATGATGCGTGGATTATAGTTCATCATGTTTTAGATGCCAAATGGGGGTACTGGTTTTCTTTTATTTGCAATGTCCCCAAAAAATTAGACATGATTGTGTGTGATGCCTGTGATAAATGGTGTAACTAGATGCCTGCTGATTCACAGGACCAGTGTTGGGTATGCCCACAGTGTGCACAAGCAGACTGATACTTTCAAGAACACCATTTTTCAGACCTGTAATTCAACTACGAAATCGATTAAAAGTTATTTTTTACAAGCATTCCCAAATGGAATGATGACGGGGTGATGATGATGAAGTGGTGATGGACTTTTGCAATGACTAAAAAAGGGTAGCACCAAGCCTAAATTAGCGTGATGCCACGTGAGTAAAAATGCATCTTGTTGATAATCACTTCTATCTGTGTAGAAACCATATTTGTGGCATCCCCTGTCTCAATTGTTTTCGTGATCTGAAAGACAGTGGAGGTAACCAGCTCATACTATGGTCATGACGTTACACTTGGTCACCTCTGCCTCCTAAAATGTGACAGCGATAAAATTGGAGCTATACTTCGTCAAGGGATGTTTTTATAAAAGATTCTTACTCAAATAAGTAATAGTGTCTCCATCAAGTTGTGTCTCGTAAACATCTGACTGACAAACCAGATTGTGTAACAATTAGGCGTGCCTTAGGAACAGACAATATACAACGTCATAAAGAGGACAAAATAAGTGTCGATGCTTACTTAAGAGAGTTATGGAAGAAGAAAATAGTGGTACTGAACCAACTGTAATTTCATATGAGCAGCAAGGTTAAAGGAACACTTCCTTCCAACTTAATAATGATAGTGTATCCTTACATTTTGACAACTTTGCTCGTGGCATCCAAACAAAGTTTCAGTGACAAATGTTACATCAGTTTGGGAACAACATCATACGTATTGACTCAACCCTTGGCAAAATGCTTATGATTTTAAACTGACCACATTCATGGTTGCCGACGAATATGCTGAGGGGGGTCCCAGTCGCTTGACTTATATCGAACAAAGAGGACCGTGAGAGTTTACGTGTGTTTACGGAGCAACTCAAGACGAGACTGGAGATGACCGATGGACTTTCCATTCAACCGAAAGTCATCATGACGGATAGAGCCCCACAGTTTTACACCTCATAGGTTGATGTGTTTGTATTAGAGTCATCCTAGAAAATTACTGTGCTTTGGCACGTTTTGAAAAACTGGCAAGAGCAAATTTCAAAGTTTATAGAAGACAAAACAGAGGCTGCATTAGCTTATAAAATGCTTACCTTCTTGGCTCAACAACTAAAGGAATATATTTTTTGAAAGTTCCCTAGGAAAAATGCTCCCAACAACTAGCCGCGAACACTGTGACTAATGCATTTGCAGAATACTTTAATACTTTGTGAAAGAGTGGAGTTTAGCCGCAGACCAGCAGTTTGCTACCGAAAAGGGCTGGGAATAAATACAAACATGAATGTAGAAGTGTTTCGCAAAAACGTTAAGTGTAACTACTTGTCTGGCAAAGCCAACAAACACCTCGATGAATGCCTTATTATGTTGCTACAGTATACTCACCACTTAGTAATGCAACGTTTGAAAAACATTGAAAAGAAAAAAAAAACACATGGAAGGTGTCACAATCAGTAAGAAACATCGCCATGCAATGACATTGACAGGCTGTTGCTTGGTCGAAAAAGTGGAGGATGGTATTTGGTATGTCAGCATGTTAGCAAACCACTACTGACAATACCAATGCACGAGACGGTTTGAAATACGAAATTAAATGACTTTTCGCAGGTTGCTCAGAATCACACTGCCAGTTGAAATGCGAACCTTGCAAGGTATTGCAGTTCATTTGCCTTCATGCTTTTATTAAGGGAACTATCTGCAAGCACATCTAAAATGACAACAGACTGTCCTCATTTTCCAGAAGAGGTTTAGCCGACTCTAATACTGTAAACACTGAAGTGCAGAACTCGCACCCAGCCAGAGACAGCCAAAGCATTTCTCCTCAGCATAGACGATAAACCTAACGTAAGTGAAATGCATAGAAAAAGCGACGATTCTTGAGAAATTTAACGCACTGCAAGGCAAAATTGAAAAGATTGTTGATCTTTTACTCCTTAATGAAATAGACAGGCAAGTTACATCAGTTTGTTCTACAAGTTTGATGATTACACTACGTTGGGCACTCAAAACAAAGAGTAGCAAGGCAGTTCCGCATAACAAAAGCATAAAAAAGCAATAGCGATTCTAGACAACGAAAAGAAAACTCTCCAAAGTAAGAATACGTTACAGCAAGCCTACAAATACTGAAACAATTGACATTTTTCAGGATCTGTTTGGTAATGGAGTTGAAAAATCAGAGCACAACTGCAACATGACAGAACAGAAGACAGCTGAACATGAACATGGTAACACTGCAGCCAGAAATCCTAATGAAAAGTGCATGCAAGTTGTTACATACAGTTCTGATAAAAAAAAAACACTTTTTTTCGTTATATCAGGGGTCATAATCACATCCATGCAGCAATCAGTATCTCGAAAACTACCGAACGGATTTTCATGAAACAAAAACTGCGTTGCTTATTACGATGTCTACTATATTTCTATGACTATTAAACGCAATATTACTCATCCAAACATAATTGGCCGTGCTAGCAAAACGATGTGATATCTTCATGATATGTTGAAAACTAGTAGACAGACTTTCATGAAACAAAAACTATGTTGCCTATTACAACGTCTACTATATTTCTACAACTATTGTAGGCAATACAGATAATCCAAAAATAGCTGGCTGAGTGAGGAATACGATGTGACATCTTGATGATATCAAGAAAACTACTGGCCGGATTTTCATTAAATAAAAGCTGCTTTGCTTATCATGATGTTTATTATATTTCTACACTTTGCATGCACTACTAACTGGCCAAATACAGATCAGTTTCAAACGGGTGTTGGCTTAATGTGTTTATGAATAAGGATAATGTTCAGTAGAGTCCTCTCACTGGTCACATAGTTTGTTTAAAGAATTTGTTGAAATAGTAGTTGACATGTTATTATCCATACATTTTCAAGTAAATAGAAAATATCACTTGAGAACGTCTTAGACTTTCCTATTTATATTTTCATCAAACATTGAAATTCAGTTACGAAAAATAATAAGTTACATTTCAGATGGCAAATCAGATAACAGCAATTAATGGCAATGTAATGATACAATTTGTTACATAGCATCAAGGATTCATCAGGAAACTGAAGGCTCACCGGCTAACCTCCTAAAAATATCTAAAACTGTAATATGAGTGAAATATGTTTGCACATTGTAAATTGCTTTTACATAAAACAAAAGTTACGCAACATGAATGACACGTGAACAAGCCTAAACTCTAATTTTTATGCTCATCGATTCTACAGACACGAAGAGCCAATGATCTTTAAGATCCAATGACGTAGTTGTTTTCAAATTTGAAATCTAAACTAAATTATTATCTATTTCATGGAGTGTTAATATGAATTTTCTAGTTTGTTGGAGAGATTCACTTGATTCTTAAACCTTTATTAGTAAAAACTTTGTAGAACTTGTACAAAACCCTTGTAGAACTTTGTACAAACTTATTACTTTTTCTGAGATGTTCAATTCTTTATAACTGTTAGTAGATTTTGTTTCACTTTGAAAACTACCTCTGAGGGACAAAGAGTTTAGTTTATTCCACTAATTTTTTTTTGAATGTTTTGCATTCATGACAGAAAATACCATCTAACATAGTTATCTACCAATATCCGCATTTCAGCCCTCTTATAACAATACAAGGATGCAGGAACACAACAATGAATGGGGGCTGCACTCGATTACAATACAACGATGCAGGACACAACAATGAACGAGGGCCATTCTCTGCACCGGTGCTGTGAACTAGATGTCAGCACTCAAGTACTTTTTTAACGAAACTCGTGTTACACGTCCCATTGTGTAAATTTAATTTACTTTCTAAACTGCAAGTTCTTTTTCACCATAATAAATACTGAAAACGGGCAATATCGGTAACATTTCAAGCATTAAAATTCATTACAACGTGACACCCATTGTGAAAATTTAAAGTTGCTCCTTTAAAACTTTCTTTAAAATCTGTAGTTTCGGCGGTACATTTTTGTTTGCTTTTAGAGATTGTTAGTTTCCATGTAAAATGTCAGACGCACAGACAAGGGCGCCCGCTGAACAGCAAACAAAAAACAGGATAGGGGAGGGGGGCTTTTTCTGATGACCTTTTTTTTGGGGACGTGCCTTATTTTGGCCTAATTGGTGTTACGGTCCATCGAAAAAGCTTTTGTTTAAACGTTTTTGATATTTTTTATAGATTTTCTTCATGATTCTGTCTACTAAAAGGGAGACTAAACGTCTATTACGTTAATATAACAATGGAGTTGGTTGTGTCGGAAGTCGGTGCAATTGGGATTGGGATTGGGATTGGGACTGAAGCCATCCCCCTTTGCCCTCTGTCACGCAAAGACAGAGGGCAAAGGGGGATGGCTTCAGTCCCAATGTAGGGGCGATCTTGCGCACCGACTTCCGACACAACCAACTCCATTGTTATATTAACGTAATGTCTTTCGAAATGTCTCCGTAAATCGCCAATCAAACAAATCCTCGAATACCAAATCCAAAGCCATAATAGAACGCCACATGCAAAAGAAAACTTTTTTCCTTTCCGCCTTGCATTGTTGGACTACTCCGTGCACTACATCATTATTGGAGTCGCATGCTTCTTCATTGTCGGGCAGATATGCGGACATCGGTAGATTAATAAGTTATCTCGCCTGCTTCCCTCGTGCAAAGAATTAACAATGCCCGGGCCTGCGTCCCTTGCCATTGTTAGTTCTCAGCACTCGGGAATCAGCCAATAACCTATACTTAGACACAAAAGTTTACATACAAGGTGTAATCACATAGTGAGAAAATTCTTACGTTTGCTCCTCTATAATATCCACAGAAACAATGAATCGTAAAATTGTTAACTTAAAAACGTTAGCACATAGTAAACCAATGCGACCATTTTTGTTACGTAAATACACAATAGCTAAAGAAGGAGCTAGGCCACCATAGGCGAAAGAGAAATTAGGTAGGTCTATATACCATACGAACTAAAAATTGCATAACCTGTATATTAAAATTTTGAGTTCAGTAAAAGTATATGTAAACGTTAACTAATCTATATGCTAAAGCTTGTAATTTACATTGCGCATAATTATGTCGCAGAATTTACTTCATGAAACAAACACCCACTTACTCCAGCGAGACAAGGAATAATGCAGCCAATTTGTCAAAAACATTTTCTTCGGAAGTAATGAAGCACTGTGACCAATAATAAATAATAAAGGAATTGTTCACTAAAACAGACGTTTGCTGCTTTGTGGCACTACCTTTACCAAAATGTAATGAAAAAGGTAAACAAGAGCAGAGTAGCTGACGTTTCTAAATTTTGTGTATGAAAACGCTTCGTAAAATCTTTCTACAAATTTTAGATAAAAGTATTACAGACTTGTCATAAATTTGTGAAATTATATATAAAATTTGTGAAAATTCGTACAAACTTTGTATAAATGTCTACACAATTTGCATAAATTTCATAACAAGTATAAAACATTGTGTAATGGTTGAAAAAATGTAGAATAACTTACCAAAGATAAAAGTCCTGAAAGTCTGGTTAAGTTAATTTAATATTTAGACCAGTTTCCATAATTATCAAAGACTGCTCTCATCCTCCTCACCACAGACTCTTAAGTGAAGAAAATGCTCCTGATTCTCAGCCAGTCTATTCCAGGCAGCTTCAGCATCTTGCCATAGTTCTTGCACATTAACAGCATATCTCATCTCTTGGACAAGTTTGGCCTATACATTTTCAATCGGTGACATATCCGCTCCTTTAGGAGGCCACTGCATTACTGGTGCAGGAATGTTTTGCCCCAGCCACTCTTTAGTATAACCAGATGTATGATTGGGACTCAGGTCTTGCTGGAACACCCAATTTCCATCTGGAAATCTAGCCTGCACCTCAGGGAGCATAACGTTTTCCAAAATGGTTACATATTTTACAGAATTCAAAGTTTCCTGTTCTACCGTTACACCCCCTGGACCAGATCCTGACATCCAGACCCACATGTTGACACTGTAGCGCCCGCTTCGTTTTGTTGACTGAATAAACGCCGGGTCGAATCGGTCTCCTCTCGGTCTCCTAACCCACACATTGCCATTATAACCTACTACAACAGATTTCTCGTCTGTAAAAACAACATTGTTCCACTGGTCTACGACCAAACAGCCGTGCATCTCTTAACCGCCTTTTAACCATGCTGGTCGACTGCTCCAGTTGCAGCTCTCTAATTATATCCGTCGATGTATTGGTAGGCTGAAAGACATAAAAAAAAATGATGCCACAATAAGAATGGAAAAACTGTAACGCCCTAATCTTCCCAAACTTTCCCAATGTCGCATTTAATAAACGCATTTGTTAGTGCTCTTTTTCTGTGCATTAAAATTGATTGTTGGCATCTGCTTAACCTTCAGCCTACGCCTTGTTGGTGGCGTTCGCTGATTTGCTTCGTTGCCTAATAATATTTAAAACAATATAAAACAATGAAATTGGTTATTTTAGAGCTCTATGCCTCCGATACTACCAATTTCGATCATCTGTAGAAAAGCACAACCTGTACAGCCGTATCTATAAAATGAAATATGGACCAGCTTTATGGGATGAATATTTTATTCTGTAGAGGAAATCGTGTACAATTTGTGAACCACAATAACAAGACTTCACCAGTTATGCGATTCCAGCTTAATTTCAATAAATTTGGTATGCATGTTTAATTGTTTATCAATCCCTTAAGGCCAGATACCAACTTGGGGTTAAAAATATTCAAAGCTCGACATGATATTAGGCAACATATTTAACCTGAGATCAAGCCTTACAGTAACTTCTACTGCAGTTACTAATATTTATACGGACAATATGGCACCAAGGACGATAAGAGGAGGATAGATTCACTCAGAGGAGAAATGACACCAACTACGTCTGGACACACTTACGATGGGAAAATCATACATGCTCTGCTATAAAATTTGACCATTAACGTCCAGATTCTTGCTCGGTTTTATAAATTGTAATGTTTATTGTTTGGTCGGGAAAAGTATCTATTCAGGTGGCACAAAGCTCCGGACCCAAAGCTCGCAACCAATCCGCTACGAGACTGAAAGAAGAGTCATAGTGGCCATCACAATGAACGTGGAAGGAGCCACTGCGTTTCCGTTATGTTTTGCAGTTAGGCAACGAATGATGCAGTTATTATATCTGCATCATTCGATTATACTTTGCTGTTAAAAGTGAGATACTGGAACAGTTTACTTACCTCGTGCAATGCCGAGTTGACAATAGCTTCGTCTTCTTCATTTATCGTCCACTGCCTGCTTTTATGTTAACATTTTGGTTGCGCTGCCACCGATTTACCCAACATCTCACAACATGTTTTCCTGCTTCTGTAAGCCCCACGAGTTCTCCTTTTCTGCACTGTATTCAGAAGCCTTGGCATCTTCGTAAGGCCTAATGCAACAATGTTGTTGCGGCATGGCGTTAGCGCTTCAATAAGATGCATTTTATTCACAATTTAAGCCAACAAAACACATAAAATACACTAAAATATGCAGAAATATATTTTAAAATACTTAATATATAATACTTAATAATGATATCACGAAAACTACTGGCCGGATTTTCATTAAATAAAAGCTGCTTTGCGTATCATGATGTGTATTATATTTCTACACTTTGCATGTACTACTAACTGGCCAAATACAGATCAGTTTCAGGCGGGTGTTGGCTTAATGTGTTTATGAATAAGGATAATGTTCAGTAGAGTCCTCTCACTGGTCACATAGAATATAACGGTTGAGAACGTCTTAGAATTTCCTATTTATATTTTCATCAAACATTGAAATTCAGCTACGAAAAATAAGTTACATTTCAGATGACAAATCAGATAATAGCAATTAATGACAATGTAATAATACAATTTGTTACATAACATCAAGGATTCATCAGGAAACTAAAGGCTCACCAGCTAACCTCCTAAAAAAAATTTAAAACTGTAATATGAGTGAAATATGTTTGCACACTGTAAATTAATAATTTTTTCTTGTCACGTTTCCGAAAAAAAAAGCACAGTCGCAGTCGCTACATTCAACATACTTTCGTCATAAGAGATGGGTTTTCGGTGTATGTAGGTCAATGTGATCACTACTTATGCAACAACAGCTTAGTGACAGTGATCCACTCGACAGAACACAAACCAGACTCGGACTAATCACGTTTCAGCCTCATCTAAGCAGCGTTTGAAGAGTACTGATAAATCGTATGTAGCTCAAAAGTAATTCATATCGAAAATACTGGTTGATTGCAGACAAGAACACTATAGAGTCCTGGTTCCGACGGCCTTGCGGAGACAAATCTTGAAAGATCTACACAGTGCTCACTTAGGCATAGTTAAATTGAAAATTTTAGCTAGACAAAAAGGCTGGTGACCTAAGATTGACTCTGACATTGAAAATGAAGTCAATCATGTCAAAATTGTCAAGATTATAAAGACACTCAAACGTCTGGGCCAAAGCATACGTGCGAATATCCACTTAAGCCGAATAATCGTATGCACGCCGATTTTCTCGGCTCGATGGACAATTACATGTTTTTCATTCTTGTAGACGCACATTCAAAAATTCCTTTTGTGCATAAAATGAAGTCAACAACGTCCGCGCGTGTCATTGACATTTTAAACAATCATATAGCTTTATATGGTTTAATGGACAGCGTAATTACGGACAATGCTGCCCAATTTATGTCCTCAGAATTCCAAAATTGGTTAAAATCCAATGGGATTAGGCACATGACTGGGCCAAGTTTTGCGCCTTGGACCAACAGCCTGGCCGAGGTCTATGTCCGTAATTTCAAGAAAGTCGACAAGGCCGCGCGGCGACAGGGGTCTACTATTCAAGAGAGTATAAATTCTTACTTGTTATCAGCGCGAATGACTATCTCCGCTACCACACAAGCAACACCCGGAAAATTATATTTTAACCGAGAATTAAAGTCTCGGCTGGATTTATTGTTCGCTGGCCCTATTGCAGCTGTTCGCCGTAAACAATTAAAACAAGTACAGAGCGCCCACCATCGTGAGTTGAAAACGTATCAAATAGGTGATAAGGTTTGGTATCGTGACTTTAGTACTACTAATGATAAACTATGGTCAGTTGGTGTCGTTAACCAAATAGGTAGTAATCAATCCTATACTATCGTTGATGCTAACGGTAATACGATTCGCAAACATGGCGAACAACTAAGGTTACATACCGCTGAAAAGGAATATCCAGAACAGCCACCAAATGCACTTATTCCGACAGCGAAAAGCAGTAAATCCTCTGTGAATAATAATGAGCAATATCACGCTATTTTCAAACGCATGTCTTTTGGCGGTAAGAAACGTGAAAAGCCAAGTTACGTTGACGTAGTTCCTGAGCGTCGATCTCTCGGCTAATCCAGAAAGTCGATTTCTATCGTCGAAGGCTCAGTTCCACCAATCCAACAGCTTAAAAAATCACCTTGAGAATTTGCCTCGCAAGTCACCAGGTGGCAGGCAATCTCCAGCGAAATCACCCCACACACACGAAGTGGATGAGTCTGCTAACGTAATTAACCAATCACCTTTGGCTAGTACCAGCGCCACTCTCGAAGGAAATTCGAAGCCAGAAAGGTCACAACCTTCATCGGTTGTTACGTCACCATCCGCTAAGCAATCGCCACCGTAGCCAGGTCATGCTAACAAAAAAGCGAAACCGAATCACAACAAACGTAAAGTTGTGCTATCACCAACACCGGTTGATATTGCTGCGCAACTTCAAAATGCTCAACATCGTTCAAAGAGACTGCGTAGAGTTCCTGACAAGCTCAATTTGCAGTTTTTTTTGCAAACACTTACCAGTTGGCTACAACTTCTCCGTTTTTTTTTTTTGGTGCAACCCGTTGCCCGTGAATTAAACGATAATTCGTTTTAAACTGTAGCGAGTAACGCTAAAATTTTTGTTTTAAAAATGTCCACCTTTAAAATTAGGTAAAAATGTAGTGTTTATTGTTGTATGTGTGAAAAATTGATTTCACGTTTTATCCTTTTTGTATCTTTTTTGTATTTTCATGTGACTTTCTTCACTCATCGGAACAAAAAATTGTTTGGAGCCACAATTTCCACTCCAGTGAAGCCTAACCAAAAGCAACATTGGCACCGATCTCTTGGATGCCAGATGTCTTTTTACAAGCAACGATGTAGCGTTTTAGCTACAGAAATGGTTGCTGATACAAGAAATTAACCAAAAAAGAAATAACAACAACAAGGCTACACGAAATAACAACAACAAATTAATTAATTTTGATTGTTATTGAAAAAGAAAAATTGCGCCAATAGTAAATTTCAAACTCTTAATTTTTCAGACAGTTTTCAAAAATATCAATTTACTTAAAACTGAAATTTTGTTTACAAAAACACAAGATGTAAACAGCTTTCAAAAATAGTGTTTAGTTTTTCTCGAAAGCAAAAACTTATGTATCCTTCTTTAAAAATAGGTAGTGACTAAAAAAAATCATCTTGCCTTCGTAATCATGATTTTATTTCCAGCTAGGCTTAGATTTTTTTTTCCGCTCTCTGTATTGTGGAGTCGTCACTTGTGAGCTCCACATTGGCCGCCTTCAATTTCATGTCAATATGTTAACCCTTTAATTACCTAATAGGCTGACCCATTCACTGTATAGAGTATTTATTATATCACATGACTTCCTGTTGTACTAATATTTAAGGAGGAGTAAACAGGAAGCCAGCTGTCTTATCAGCTGTAGCCTACACTCTGGTAGTCCTTGTTAGTTATTACCATTGGTGACCAAGCTGGGCTTAGGTGTGTCCATGCCAAGGACATCACAAACACAAACACACAAACGGTTAGGTTTAATGAAAATCCGTCCAACCGTCCCAGGTGTCATTTCGTTTTGCTCACTCAACCAATTATTTTAGCTATAGAGGTGCCATTAATCCTGTATCCCCCACCCACCCAACCCCCAGCTATTCTTGAACCAATTACGGTTAGAAATATAGTATACATCACGATAAGCACTCTAGTCTTTCTTTCATGAAAAAACGTCCAGCAGTTATTGAGATTACATCAAGATATCATTCCGTGTTGCTCGCTTGGCCAGCTTTTCTTGGCTGCTCTGTATCGCATGTATCGTGTTTACAAGTGTGAAGTGCTTCATGTAGGCCCCAACAACCTCCATGCTACCTGTTTTCTTGGAACTGAGCAGCTCCTTGAAGTCCATGAGGCTAAATCTCTTGGCGTAACGTTTACCTCAAATCTGAAGGTCACCAGGCAATGTGCTATTGCTGCCCGACGCGCTAATATGCTCCTTGGCTACATCCAGAAGCATTTTTCCTTCTTCAGCACCACCTCCCTTAAAACACTCTAAATAGTATTCATCAGGCCACACCTTGAATACTGCGTCCAAGTATGGAGCCCTCAACTTATTAAAGCCCAGCAGCTCCTTGAGCGCATTCAGAGGCGCGTTACCAAGCTTGGTCCATGACTGCGTACACTTCCATAAGATGCTAAGCTCAGGGAGCTTGGCCTTACGAGCCTTTACGACTGCCGCATTAGAGGTGACCTACTTCACACCTACAAAACACTGAGTGGGATTGATTGCGCCGAGGCTAAAGGGTTCTTCACCTTGGCTCCCTCCATTAGCACTCGTAGACACCGCCTGAAGTTACAATGCACACGTGTGAACACCAATGTCGGCTAGATTCGCGATTCTAAACGGATTCAGGTGGGACTGGTTAAAAAAGACTGGTGATAGCCACGTGTTGGGCAAATGTATTCGCAAAGTTAACATTGCTGGCAAAGTATTAAGCGTTTGGTGCAGAGTATGGAGCACAATGTCGGCAAGCTTTAAAAAGCCACGTACCAAGCAAAAAACATGAGCAAACTCTCGAATTAAGATGAAGCAGTTACAGCATATCGGCAGCATTCAGTGAAACAAAACAGCCAGGTATTCCTTATGGATTGCATCCGATGTTTCATGCCTTTGTTGCCGTCCCCGTAGGAAATAAGAAAAAGTTTAAGCTAACAAATACCCCAGCGGTACCGTTGTGTGAGCGAACTTCTAACCTACAGGTAAGTTAGAAATTGTCAAAAAAGACTAAAATAGATTTGCAACGAGTACTGAGGCTCTATCATTTTCGTTGGCCAGAGGAAAAAGTTGTTTGATTTGGGTTACTTAACCAACCCTAATTTATTTTAGCTGCGTAGGCTAACGCAAACCATTTTTTGTTTGTTTGGCTGTAAGCCTTTAGGCCTAGTTAAGATTTTCTGAATTGCTGAAAAACGTTTAGTGCTTGCTTTTTTAATAATTTGTTTAAATTTTATTTAGGTTATCATACTTAGACTTTTTGTAGAAACTGTACGCAAGGATTTAAAAGCGTTGCATCATTTGTCACTGGACTGTACAAGCGCTTCATATAAAATGAGATTGGTCTAGCAGAGCCCTTTCCCTCAAGGACAATTCGAGAAATGCGAACTAATTTATTTTTCATTGAATGAAGTGAATGTTGATTGTTTCATTGTGGTACTAAGTCAGCGATTACAACCATTCGGAGAGACGAGTAGTAGTAGAACATATAATCTCATCTGATGTTATAACTGTTGGCAGTCAATCATTTATTTCATATGTTAGTGTAGGTTTTGAAATTATGAAAATACCTTGGAAAAGCCTTATTTCTTATGAATTATGTAACGTTAGGGCAAAAAAAAAAAAGTAACTTGTTTTACCGGAGTTTATCACTCAAAAGCAATAGCGCGGGCGGGCGGATTTTATTTTTATTTGTTATACCAAAATTTAGCTTGTACGGGTAAGAAAAACTTTTTTGGGGGTAGGGCATAGTTGAACGAGGTCATAGTTATTATTAGCCTTTAGTAAAGTCCACTATCGACTTGGGCAGGGGAACAGAGAGAGAAGAACTGCCATCTGCCAGTCTCCATGATGCATATTGCACTAAATTGTGGTAGATCTTGTGCGCCGTTTGTTTCAAAGGTGACGCGAAGTCATAAAAAAAAATGAACTGCACGATTTTTGGAGACGCGGGAGATCCTGTAAAACAAAGTATTTTTTTTTTCATTTTTCCTTATGAGAGGTTCGAAAAATGGAGTTTAACCAAAAATCAGCTCAAACGCACCCCAAAGACCTTGCCTGTCTTTTACTTGAGCTGAAACAGCAAAAGTATTTTGATGCATTGTGCATATGGTGACAGGCTCAGCGACCTTGCCTGTCACCATATGCACAATGCATCAAAATACTTTTGTAAGACTTTTTGAGTTCTGGGTTGAAACATTGTATCGTGACTTATATAACGATTTTAAATGGTCTATGATTTGAGGGATGTTCTGCCAGAAATGTGCCTTTGATGAAATTCAGTTGACTATTCCGCAGAGGTTCATTAGCCATCGCTGGGAGAGGGGGAAGCTTAAAGGCATGTGGATACATTAAGACTATTCGATGTATTGATCATTTGTTATTATTTTTTCTCCCAGCTGAACAATATTTGTATCATTATCTCCTAGTAACAATTTACAGAAAAGATCCATCAGCAATGAGACAACATTCAGTTTTTAACTTTCATTACACCAGTTTCATGCATTTCATTGTTTTATGATTTTTATTATCTTTATGAAGATTGACAATTGGTATTGGCCAAGCTTTAAACTACGATGCATTATTTTATCATTTTTAAAGAAACACTGACAACGTTACCCGGCTTTTCCCTGCACTTGTCCCTCACGTTTGGCGATGCCATCGGGGACCATTGTGTCCCTGGTAGGTCTAACCTTGGTGGTAAGGCATTCGTGACCCCAACCCTATGCCATCAACCCTTCCTCTGCAGCCATGCCATCGTTCTCGTTTTAAACTTTTACCTGTTTAACTTTTACTGTATATAATTTTTTTAGATTTAACATCGGACGGCAGTCAGTGACCACCCAGTCCTTGTCGCTCCGGTTGCGTTTGCAACTAACCTATTATTATTATTATTATTAATAACATATAAAGCAGGCAACCTGCTATGGCTCATTACTTCAGCCAGACAAGCCCATATCACCAACCGACTAGTTCCTTCAGAAACGATTGGGAAAATACATATGGGGAAACCATTCAGTCAAAAATACAGACGAGCTCCGACCTAGACGAGATAAAAGGGCTAAAATTAACAGCTGAACATCAACTTATGTCCATTGCCTCTATCCCCAAGCCTGCCTCACCCGATCATCCTCCAACCTTTTGACAAGTCTGCTCGGCGAATGAATGAAGAAGAAAAAGAATGGCAACTAGATAGGGAACTTCTTAAGACAGTTCTGTCATCTATCTATATCACGTTCCTTGGGAATACCTATAGGCAGACAACAAGGACCCCAATTTGGTATTCCTGTTCACCATCACTAGCCGAAATCGTTCTTCAATTTGTGGACGAACTAGTCCACGACCGTTTGCCTAATCTCCCACTGTGGAAAAGGTACAGAGATGACGTATTTACAACTCCAAAGAAGACAAAATGTGCCACCATGCTGGATGTAGTTAACAACTGGAATGACAAAATCAAGTTCACTCACGAAGTAGAGGTCAAAGATAAACTTCCATTTCTCTGCGTAATGTTTACGAACACAAAAAGCAAAATTTCCTTCACCCCATTAAGAAACCCATTCACACAAGAAGAGGCCTCACCTATTCATCTGCCCATCCCAAAAGTCTACTCAGGTCACTAGTGAGAAACGAACTCGCCAGACCCATCGAGAGTTCGTCTACAACTTCAGTAGTACGAGCGTTCCTAGACCAAGATAAGACTATTTTTCTACAGAGAGGGTTCCCAGCCAAAGTTGTCAACCAGAACAAATAAAGACCTAAAAGTTGAAAGTTACAAACCCATGGAGTACATAACTTACCTGCCTATTATTAGTGATCCTGTGCAGAAAACTCTAGGCTGACAGGATATTTCCTGCTGACTCAGATATCCACCTAATTTTGTAACGGGGTGACGTGCTGGCCAACAAGCCGTTACCCGTTATATGGTTGGGGCTCACTAGGACTCCCAATCTCGCATATTGCAGGGGAGCTTTGGGGGCCTTTTCCCCCCCCCCCCCCCCCGGTGTTGCGCCATTACTGCGCAACCAGGCTTGACTCCCTTGCCAGTCGGTCGACAGCTATATAGGAAACCTCGAGCGACTGTCAAGTTCCATAATTGGGGTGCGTGGAGCACGTAGGTTAAAGGCAAGACCACCACCAGAACGTGACACTAGCCTAAGTAACAAACAACTAGACGTTTCGTACGGGGACTAGAAGAGCCAAGTGCTCGGCCCTACGAAGCCTCGTACGTGTCCGACCAGCTCGAAAAGTGAGCAACAGAGTACTTTGGGAACCAACTATTAAACCAGATTGGCCTCCCGAGTATTTCTGTGGTTGTTTGCCTGCCACAATTTAAAGAAGTTGTTGAAAGCTTGCAATGGAACGGCAACAACTACTAGTCAAGATGACAAGCCATTACAGCCAGACCCCATCCCTACCCCTGCTCGCTCACACTAAACCTCTACTAATCATAGATATCTTACTCAAGGCAAAAAGAAGTCTCATTAACCTACAGAAACTCACTCCATTCTTCCAGCTTCTCCACACCCACTATCTTCAAGCTTAGCACCAACTAGTGTAAAATTGTCAAAAAAGTGGATTACTCAGTAGCCCACCCTGTAACTCATGTGAATATATTAACATTGGTGAAACCAAACGACAACTCAAAGATAGACTGAAAGAACACATCGGGGACACGAAACGGGGAGAGAAATTTAATGGCATAGCACAACATCATAAAAAGTTCAAACTCGAAATCAATTGGAAGGGGACCTCAGTTCTGCTAAGATCCAACACGATGCGGTTAAGAGCAATGGAGTCCCTTGCCATAAAAAGATTCTCTCTTTATAAGGTGCCCCTTATGAATCTTTCCGACCCAACTTATGATTACATCAATTGTTTTGTAAGTTCAACAAAAAACCAAACTTGATCACGATTGGAATATAGTTAAACAACAGGCACTGCCAGAAGGAACTGCGAGTTACGAGCAATATAGCTTGGCTCGTAGAGATCAATGGTTAGCTGACGAGAAGAGCCTTAACTGATTCGAAAACAAATTTGCAACACGTAAAAAGAAAGTCGTCGTCTCTGAAAAGTGCCCGAGAAGAAGAGGACAAGGATAACCCCGAAAATTCAAGTTAAACTTCGTTTGTATTCGTTTGTGGTAGGGTTAGTGATAAATCTCAATTCCAAAAATTCCTATCAGCTTCAATAACTTGGGCCAATCCTAGAAGCCAAATTCCTATTCGAAAAATGCAGACCCAGGGCAGAATTTTAAAAAAAGTTTCAACTTTTCAGTTATTTTAAACTAGTTTTCTTTAAATTTCATTTAAGACGTTTTTTAAAATTATATTTTGGATATATCTGGAAAGCAAAAATCTTAAATCATTAACTCTTCCACTGATAACTACTGAATTTTAATGCAATTTTTTGATTTAAAATTTAACACAAATTTGTGTACATCAAAATTTACGTTTAAAATATATGTAAATTTATACAATTTGCCACAGCATAACCCTGGACTCCCTGAACACAACCAATTCATTATTATTAATTTTTTTTTCATTTGAAGTGGCATTACCATGTGGTAATCATTCTTGGTATCGGAACCATAATGAACCGGTTTATTGGTATCGGAAGCATGTTGGAATCATAATTTTTGTATCGGTACATCATTACTATTTTTAACTCCCCCCCCCACCCAAAAAAAATGCAGAGCAAAATGTTCCAGTTGGAGGGTGCAGAATTTTTTTAAAGAAATGTGTCGTCGAAAACTAGGCTAAAAAGAAAAAAAGACTAGTTAACATACGTGAACTATAATTAAGACTAAAAAAAAAAAAAACATGGTGATCTGGTCACTACCATGGGGTTGAAAAGTGGCATAAGAAAGAAAAATTGTAGTTTCATTTTCACCGCCTAGTGACATTTTTTACGACCTAACGTTCAAAAAGTGTGACAGAAAACCACACGTTGCAAGTGTTGATAAACGGAATGGGTCTTATTCAACAACATCATGGCATGACACACAAAAAAAAGGAGCAGTAAGTTAGTCTTTAAACATATCTTGGTGCAAACATTTTGTCGGCAATCCTGTTGCATTTCAGCTTTCCTACAGCAGTTGACAATTCTCCATCAACAGGTGTGTTGCAGCCAACATTGTCAAGATCTTCACCATGTTCATTGTTCAATGGTCTCAAAAAAAGTTCGTCCTTTTGATCGACATAGACGTGTGCTGGATACATGATGTCGTTATTACCATTGCTACCAACTTCATCTTCATCGTGCGTACAATTTTCAGGCAACGGAAGTGTGACTTTAACGAGCCAAATATATTTTTGCTGAGAAATCGGGCTCAATTTCTTGCACGGGGTAAGAAAGCTAGGTTAAAATAGATACACACAGTCTCCCAGAAAACTATAAATACGCCCCCGGCGTATTTGAACTTTGTACAAATCGCTATTATGCCATGCAGTTGCATCATGTGAATACCCCGGCCAGCCAACATAAATCTCAACATAAACGTTTTTTAGTATTGCACTCACTCTGAAGCATGATAGCACTCATCTTCTTTCGGGTACAGTCGTCTGCATTTTCTTCCTTCCTCCCCTTCACAGGTACGCTACGTAAGAGCCATCACTGCAACTAGGTACGCTACGTAAGAGCCATCACTGCAACTGCACACTCCCTGCGTAGCATGGGGCCTAAGATCATCAAAAGCCCCCATATTGGCGAGTGTCGCTTGACCATTAGAACATTGGATAAACTCTTGTACCCTACCTGTACATAATTCGCAAAATTTCTAAAAATGCTGTAAGCATGCTCCTCGCCCACACCAAAATGGTCACACACCCCATAAAAACTTTCTTGGTAGAAAATTGATTTCCTCTGTATCTTTTTAATATATCGATCTGTGAACAATGATATACTTGAGTGTAATATTGCTCCAAATATTGATAGTCTGCCAAAACTGTAAAGTTGATATACTCTGTATAGAGGCAGAAAAATGAATTTTCCACCAGAAATCTTTTGAGTCCTAAAATCACTTTTCATCTCTGTATAGGTTACTTTATTCTTTATTTCCATGGTACTATTTCGTTACTTTTTGTAGCCTAATGTGGGTACGAAACTGGCATCACAGGCCCCAAGATTTTGATATGAAAAAAAAGACAATGACAAGTTAGGTTAGGCAGGTTTAGACCAACTTCATTTAGTTGGATACGATAGGCTCCAACTGCCTTCGAAGGCCACCGAATGTGCCCTGTAGAAAGGTGGTTAAAGCTGTCAGTTTGTTGCTCTGTAATCTATAGTTTTTCCCATGGTCATTTTCTAGTGGTTAGTCTGGAAGCCTAACTCGCGCGCATCCAGATTCGTTCTTTCCAGGCTCATTCTGACTTCACCAGGTTATACGACAACAAATCTTGACTTTTAGTCCTTTCTTTACCAGACAATTCACTGCAGATTAAAGACCATGGTGTTTTAGGCAATAAATTTAGGTTTCTTATTCACATAATCACTCCTCGATGTGTTACTTTTGGGATGTCTCTTTTACCAATCGCACTTCATTTTCCCTCGTTTGCGTAAAATTTCCTCTAATTTATGCAATTTATAACGCGACGTCTGCGTCACTCCCGGTTCCCTACCTCGCTTACTGCCACGCGTAACTCCCACTGTCTCTATTGCCGTTAGGGGGGGGGGGATTGAGGCTTAATAGCGCGTCGACAACTTGGTCATTAGCGCCAACCTCAGTCACAGTGCAGTGGTCCGGGTTGCCATTGCACCACACATTACAGAGATGTTATTCAAACCCCTAATCTAAATCTTGTCATACATCTGTACCTCCTGCAAAAATTGAAAAACACCGGACAGGAGGACAGACTTATCGCCCAACTGGCGCGCAATGTCATGCGGAAGATGGAACCGACGACGAACACCATCAAGATGGCGACAATCAACAAGTAAGTGCCGGACCGCAAGTGGCCGCCGACACCAATAACATTCAGGAGGGTCAACCCCCCGCAAAAGGAAACAGTGAGTAAGTCGAGTGTGACCAATGCGCAAACGGGCCAACACCACCTCCTCACGGTGACTGCGGCGACACGCCGAGTGCCATTCCTCAACAGTGCCTTTAATAGCTCGTAATTTATTGCCGTCCTGTCTGTCCCACAAGGTTTGCCAAAAAGCGTGTAACCTCAGACGCAGAGTTGGAAAGGCATCTGAGGGAACAAGGCTGAGATCCCTACCGAGAGGGCCAGAAAGGGCCCCTTTTGCTGCAGAATCCGCTTGCTCATTTCCACCTATCCCAACATGGCCCGGGATCCAGCAGAAAAGCACGGTTTTCCGCTGGTCAGGCAAGCGGGAAAGCAAAGCTTGGACACGTTGTGTCAAGGGGTTCCGAGGATTGTAATTCGCCAAGGACTCCAGGGCACTCATGGAATCGCTAAAGATAATGAAATGCGTGCCCTGAAGGCCAAGGATCCATTCCACGGCCAAACCGAGAGCCAAAAGCTCTGCAGAAAACACAGAATAGCCTGATGGAAGGCGATGGGCAACCGTCACTCCCTTACAAACACAAGCCACGCCAGCGTCTGACTTCGACCCATCAGTAAACAGCCGCTGATAACAGGCGTACTGAGAACACAGCCGCCGGAACTCCTATAAGTATTGTGCAGGTAGAGTGGAACCCTTCGGGAGGGACGCCAGAGCGAAAATGAAAATGCCACTTGGGACAAGCCAAGGGGCTACTGGCATCCCCCCAAAGCCTCAAGACGCTGGGCATTTCAAAGGCTATCTCCTGACAGGACTGCTGGAGCCTATCGCGGAAATCACCCTTACCCACCCTGCGTCTACCGACTCGCAAGTCTGGCCCAAAAACCATGGACCAAGCAGGACTGGATTCCACAGCACGTAAACGCACAGCATACTGAATGGCCAGCTTTCGCCGACGAATGGCCAAAGGTGGCTCCGAGGCCTCAGCATAGAGGCTGACCACTGGAAGTTCGAATGCCCCAGTCGCCACACGCAGGCCACTGTGATGCACAGTGTCCAACATCTGGAGAGTCGAGTCACTAGCCGAACCATACACCATGCACGCATAATCAAGTTTGCTGCGGACAAGGGCTCTGTAGAGGCGCAACATGGCAGCGCGATCGGCACCCCATGAAGCGCCCGACAGAACCCGCAAGATGTTAAGTGCCCGCAAAGACTTGTCTTTAAGTTGGCGCAAGTGTGGAAGCCAAGATAACCTGGAATCGAACACCAGACCCAGGAAACGTGCCTGTGGGACAACAGGAATCTGCGCCTGCCCCAAGTACAGGCAAGGATCTGGGTGCAGCGTTCGTTGGCGGCAAAAGTGAATGCACACAGTCTTGTCCGGAGAAAACCGGGAACCATTACTGACCGCCCAGGTCTAAACTTTGTTAATCGCCAGCTGTAGCTGCCGCTCGCAGGTCTGCATGCGAGCTGCTCGAAAGCGCAGGCCGAAGTCATCGACAAACAATGACTGGGGAACAGCAGCTTGCTGAGCAATGGGGCTGATCCCAATAGCAAACAAGATGACACTAAGAACACCTCCTTGAGGCACACCATTCTCCAAGACAAACGGGCGGGAAAGAGCCGCCCCGACACGAACACGAAAAGAACGGCCTGAGAGGTAAGCGGAAAGCAACAGTGGCATCCGTCCCCTCAAGCCACAGTTATAGAGATTACGGAGAATCCCATAACGCCAGGTCGTATCATAAGCCTTCGCCAAGTCAAAGAAAACCTGAACCAGATGTTGACGCAGGCGAAAAGCCTTCCTCACATCCGATTCAAGGGCAACCAGATGATCGATGGTTGACCGAA
>JAHWFP010082586.1:0-10535 GCA_023313725.1 Lithobius niger
GCCGCTCGTAAACTAAAATATGATTAGTAAGTACGTTTCAGGTAAAAAAAAAAAAAAAAAAGTGAGTGGTAAACGCTGTACGAGTTTACGAAAGACATGGAGTGACGGAGCCCTGACCACATCCTCCGGAAGTGAGTTCCGTGGCTTGACCACTCGAAGAGCAAAGAAATGTTTTCTGCACTCCGTTCGCGATCCCTGGACCAATAATTGAAAGGAGTGACCTCTGGTACTCTTTCCTGGAGAAAGCTCGAAAACCACAATCCTCGACCGACAAAAATCCCCGTACGATACGAACAGTCAGCGAGAGCTCAGCCCAGAGTCTTCGCAACTCAAGTGGCTGCAGCCACAACCGTGTTAACAGCTTTTCTTGGGAAAACCCACGAACACCCTGTAGACAACGTGTAAATTTAAAGGGCAATTACATCCATTTTGACATGCATGCTTTACTCTTGGATCATTTACACAACAACTAAACACAAGAACTGCGGTAAAAATACGTTACGTACGTCCGATACAACAATTTAATTATTGCATCACCAAAACACGATACGGAGACCGCCATTGTTTTGCTGGAACGCGCAGAAATTTATGCCAACAGATGTCACTTTTCGATTTCGACTCGCAGCCGATTGAGGTAGCTCTATTGGCTGTGAGAGCTCAAGCGTACTACGGCCTTAGCTGGCCGACAGTTGTAGTACGCATAATAAAGGTTGAGTTCAATAAAAGTCCAATAAAAGTTCCATTCACTCCACTCTCCCTCTTCCAAACCACCGTCAATTCAATAAACAATCTCTGCTAAAAGTTTAGCAGCCCCGGGAATTGGAAAGGGAAAGTCCGTAAAAGGGAAAAAAAAAAAAAAAAAAAAACTTCGGATGGCGGGATTACCAGCTTCAGGGATAACTTATGGTGGCCTCGCGTTCGTTTCGAGACCACGCTTCGTGACCACAACAATGGCCGCGAGCGAATTTTCCCATTTTACACCCTTGGGCCGAGCACGAACTTGCCCTGGAAGCAACAATCAAATGCGGTGAACGGATCGTAAAGGCCTGCAGGTCCCTTAAAAAAGGACGCCCGCTTCTCACGCGACGTTCGTAAATCCACCTGGAACAACACCTTCCGACACCGCAACTCCGCAGTAACGGTGGCACCGGGGAAAACCATTATTGCTGGGTCGTTAAAGAGATTGCGACGCCAGCTTTCGTTGATGACTCATCGGGGAAGTTAAGTCCCATCTCTTCATTGAATCATATGTTAAAAGCGAGGGGGGTGTACTACGTCGTGGCCATAAGTGTTGCTGCGATCGTAATTGCTAAGTACGAAAGGTAGTTCTTGTTGAGTATCGTTCCTGTAACTAATTCGATATAGGTTGGCTACATCCCTCGGCTACAGTTGACTATTTCCACTCAAGACATATATGCCGAGATGCAACCTTTTTCGAAGTACCGAGCGTCATAGGTCGGCGATTCGACCCCGTGTCCTCTCGGCTCGGTTCCGTGGTACGAGCGCACGTGCTACTATAGCGCACACGCAAATTTCGTATGTTTGAGCCTACGCAACCATAAAGGCCTCTCCAGACAGAGGAAAATTTCGTGCGAAGAGATGCGTAACTGCGTACCCACAAGGTCAAAATTGCAACAATCGTGTGGTTGGTGTTGCGTTAAGGTCGAATATTGAAGTCTTTTTTTGCGCCATACTGCGTCGCCGTGTAGCCGCGAGCAACCAGCCTGGTTAGGGCTAACCAGACTGGCTGCTCGGGGCTGCACGGAGTCGCAGTATGGTGTAAAAAAGACTTCAATATTGGTCCTTAACGCAACACCAACCATACGATTGCGGCAATTTTGACTTTGTAGGCACGCAGTCGCGCATTGCTTCGCACGAAATTTTCTTCTGTCTTGAGAGGCCTTTAGACTGACTGCTCGCGGCTGCACGGCGACGCAGTATGGTGCAAAAAAGACTTCAATATTAGGCCTCAAACGCAACGCCACCCATACGATTGCAGCAATTTTGACCTTGTAGGAACGTAGTTACGCATCGTTTCGCACGAAATTGTCTTCTGTCTGGAGAGGGCTTTAATGACCCGTGCAACGAGCGCACACGACCGCCCGCATGTCAAAAATTCCACCGCGTGACGTCCTTTTTATCCATTTCGTGAAGTTTTAGTCTATACTTCGTGCCTGTCATTGTCAGACCGCTGGATACACCGTTTATTCTGCCTGTGTACTAGAAAAACCGTCCGCTCGTAACACGAGTACAAGTAACACGACACCCTCGCCTCAGAGGTGATACCCCAACAGTGTTATAGTAGGGGCACCATGTACTTGTGAGTGGAAGATAGGGGTTACTAATAACTTTTCATAAAAATAGGCTAAAATAGGTGGAGGGGAAGAAGGGTAAGGTGAACTCGAATAGGGTGAGAAGGAGGTTAATTTAAAAAATAAAAATAAAAATAACTGGTAAATGACTGGTGAATTTAAGAATTAGAAAATGTTTATTTTTTTTCTAAATTTGCCTGCGTATTTGATTTCTGCATATGCGAAAACATATAAATTGGACATAAAGATTTAAAACTTAACGATCATATTTCAGTCTATTACGAAAAATACACGAAAAAAAATTCGTGATACGGTTTGAATTGACATAAAGATTTAAAATTTACGATCATATTTCAGCGAATCACGAAAAATACACGGAAAAAAAAATTTCGTAATACGGTTAAATACGGTCGCAAATTTTAAACCTTTATGCCAATTTTTATGTTTTCGCGTGTGCAGAAATCAAATTTGCAACCAAATTTACACAAAAATAACTTATTTTCTAGTTATTAACTTGGACATTTCATTTGCAAGTCAATGTAAAAAAAAAAACAAAAAAAAACATTACCTGGGAGTTAACATGACCGTTAACGGGTTAACCAATGAACTAACGCCAACTAAGTCAAGTTTAGCCTAATAGTTAATGAAGCACCAGCTGTTTTTGCCCGCCCCGCTTTGGCATACCCGACGGCAGGCCGTATAGTATTGAATCACAACGAATGCTTCCCTCACAGCCGGAAAGTACTGCAGGGAAGAATCTTCTAGAAACTCCTACTGGTGGGGCAACTCCTTCTTTCAAACCGCTGAACGCGTCATGGATCACCGAAGGCAATCAGCATCTTTCTTTTTTTTTTTTTTTTTTTTTGTTATGAGCACTCACTTCGAGGAAGAAAGCCAAACCGGGCTGCAGTTGTTTGGCATTTTCTCCCTTTTGTAGAGAATATCAAGTTGAGATAACTATTTCTCTAACTGCAAGTGTGAAGTAGTCAATCGCTAATCAACTAGTCTTGCCTTAAAAATGTCCTTATTTGAACAATACATGTAAATTCAGGTTCAATTTAATAATTATATTAGATATTGTTATTCACGTCGTAGTTCAGAACGCGGCTGACCCCTGTGAGGTTGATTAAAATATTGAGATTATGCGGTTTTGTTACACTGTTATCCTTGTGACCGACCGTGGTCCAAAGGTTGGAATTGCTGACGAAACTGTGGAGGAATTGTCATATGCCTTTGCGGGGTTCGTTCAGTTATTGTGTACGCGGTTTATCTTGAGTCCTGCAAATATTTTATGAGCGGCTACGTTTTCCTGGACGGGGCGGCATTAATCAACGGCCGCCATTGTTTTTGTAACCATCTTGGATATCAACAAGGCACTCGGCTACCAAAAACATACAGTTGATTATCTGTGTCGTTCTGGGGCGAACTCAAGATAGGCCGCGGAAGCTATAAATGACATTGTTGCACGAATTAATTCAATATCAGCGCATCGTGATTTTTGTTCCGATAATTCGGGCCGGAAAGCCAAACAGGTTCAATTTAATGATTTATAAATACAGATGCAATGGTAGTAACTTTGTAAGGAAGTGTATTTGACAACATCGTCCATCACTGTCTAACATCTACCACAATAATCGTCATGTGTCACTGTGTGTTCGTGTATAGCAACAGCGCAGCAATAACAACGCCTCAATGTGAACAAAAATGCGACAACGAAGATAGTGATGCCACGTAACTATGTAATAATATCCACATAATAATTCTGGATGACGGGCGAAAAAAAAAGAAGCGTCGACAATATTAGGAAAGGAAAAGATTACGCGAACCGCTAGTCCTCTCAGGGTCCGAACAAAAAAACTGGATGAATTGGATCAGGGGACTACTATTGGATCGGTATACTCTACGGGCGCCTTCGATAACTACCAATCCAAACTCAACCAAACTCATCCATCTGGAGGCAGTTTGGAACCGTTAACACACAGAATGCCCAGGAGCAAACTCCGCTCTGCCTCCAGACTGGTTGAGTTTGGCCTGGGGCTTTCGAAGGCCGTGAATGAAACACGTCAGCACTGGTAGTAGAGCTGTTTCCGGTGGAAAAGGAAACGAGCAAGATTACCCAACATGCCACAGCTGGTGACGCTATTGCTCCCAAATCAAAACAAAGTCTTTGTGGCCAAGCCGTTGTTGGACTCTCGAAGTATAGATGACGCTTTCTTTTTCGAAGCTAGTAAAGAAGTTTGTTTCAACTAACAGCCGGTTTTAACAAAATTAATGAATAATTACAAAGTTCGCAACAATCTTTATTGAACGTTAGAAAATATTAAAAACAAAACGACAAATTTTCACGAGATTACCCAAGAAGAGAGATGGTGACGTCATTGCTTCGAAACCAAAATAATGGCGAGATTTCACGATGCCCGCTTATAACGCTCCGTCTGTTAATAAAAACCGTAAATAAAAACCGTTGCGTGTTTCAGTCACATTGTCGATTGGATGCAGGTAGCTTAATGCTCTTTAAAATAATTTAAACGTTAGGAGCGGTCCGGCTTACGTTTGCTAATAGGCATTCGTTCGTTTGTTAGTACAGGATCGTGTCGATTCATTCAGATGGTCCAGCAAAATCAACCGCCAATGCCATGGAAGAATCAGTAATGGCTCTGATTAAGTCAATGACGTCATACATGACGCAAGATGGCCACTGCTCTGCCGATGTACCTCGAACAATCTCGCACTGTTTCTCGCGCTGCTGCGTAGTGCAGAGCGGACCGTCCCTACGAAGGCTTCGTATTATTTAAGCTCCCTGGATTGGATGGCTAAAAAGGACTCCCTTTTTCACTAAGTTCGTATACTGTACTTCCCTTAGTAGTTCATGGGAACAGTGTAACTTAATGTGTCATGCTTATGCAGCTATTTAATGAGTTTATTAACCTTTAAAGTAAATGGTAAACGAAAACGCATAATAATCGTGAACATATATTTTTTGAATTGTTAAAAACTATTTGAGTCCATTGTTTTTAAGATGGCGACAGAATCATAAAAAGATACCTCAAATTTCGTTAACGCATTAGATTAGCAGAAACAATTAGTCACAAACAATATGTGCAGTAACAAATACGACTAGTTGTTTTGGAACTATTGGCTTTGACCTGAACTAAGCCATTTTCATCTTTCAATAAAAGTAACGGATTTATCAGGGACCCGAGCCACTTGGCTATCGGCCCTAGCAAATCTTTTTAGCAACACTCGCACATGTGAGACCAAGACCCAGTGTGAGTTTTTCAATAATCTAGAAAAGCCTTGCTCACCTACTAACCGGTAAGGAGGAACTGAACGGATTCGGGAAAATCCGTTTTGTTAAATAAAGCATCGCTCGTAACCGAAGTTCACCTTTGGCAAACAAATGAAATAAGAAAAATTTATCCATTACTCAGTAGGAATTTCGTTTCATTTCTTGGAAACGATATATTGGAAACTCTCGGGCAGCTGGCCTACTGTTAATCGTTTGTTTGCATTTTAATCAGCTTGTCTAGCCTCAATGTTGCAATAATAACCCAATTTAGGGTTGTACTGTCTGAAATTAAAAACAAACAAGGCACTGAACTATGACCGAGGGTGCACGGAGGTTTCTTGTGTCGCTTTACCTCACGTCACTTCACCTTACGTCGACTTGAACTCACGTCACTTTAGGAGAGAGTTGGTTACACGGACATTTAAGTTGGAGTGAGTTAAAACGACAGAGGGTACACGGGGGTTCCTGCTAAGTCGATGTAGCGTTGCGTTCAACTAATCCCCCATTAACCAAACCCCTCTCTATTCCCATGTCCCCGTTCAACTAGCTGGGCTTTCGACTACGTTTTAAGGAAGTGACAGGTTCCGCCCTAGCTTCGTGACGTTTACGCGCACTCGTTTAAACCAGTCGTAGGAAAGCAGTCCTTAGAGCGACGTAGAAAAAGGGTTTTAGGTGGGGTACACGTAGGTTATTAAAGCGCTTTAACTCCTTACGTCGGCGTAACGAGGTGGTTTGAGATAAAGCGACCAGAAAGTGGTTTTAAGGGGTTACACGGACGTTCTTAAAGCGCTCTAAGCACTATATCGACTTATGTCAAGTCGACTTAAAATAAAGCGACGTAAGAAACCTCCATGTACCCTCGGTCTAATTCCAAAGACGACTTTTTTTTATTAAAATATGCAAATTGCTTAGTTCACGTCAAAGACGATAAGCCCAATAAAACTGTAGTAGTTACACGACAAATATTATTGTTTGTGACAAATTGTATACGCTTAAACAAACGCGTTAACGAAATTACAGTTTTTTTTACGATCCTGTCATCAGTTTAAAAATAATGGACTCAAGCAGTTTTTAACACTTAAAAAAAATATATATGTTGACGATAATTATGCGTTTTTGTTTACAATTTATTTTAAAAATTAATAAACTCATTAAATAGCTGCATAAGTACGACGCATTAAGTTACACTGTTCTCAAGAAATACTAAGGGAAGTTCTGTACACAAAATCATAGAAAGAGGAAATCCTTGTCAGCCGAGGGTACATACCGAGGGTACATGGATGTTCGTTAGAGCGACGTAGTGTTATGTCGACTTAATTTTACGACGACATTCATTGATTCGCATCAAGAACCTCCATGTAACCGGGCTACGTCGCATTAGTGGTGAGCTTGTAGCGAATTAGTTAAACCATCTCTTTACATCGACGTAAGGAGATTTAGTGCGACACTGGACCTCCATGTACCCACTTAAACCGCTTTTTGGCTTGAGCCAGATCTATGCCACACGCCATGGCTGTTTGCTGTGACGTGCATATCACATGACTGGGCTAGTCCAATCAGACGGCCAAACAGCCGTTGTTCTCGTCCGTCATTGGCTAACTCATGGTGACGTCACGGCAAACAGTCATTGAGCATGGTTTAGTAGTACGCTGTGATTGGGCGAAACAGTTGGCGCTAAAACGTCATTTTGGCGCCTAACAACACCCTTTCAGTTAGTTCGTAAACATGAAGAAGCTTTTGACAGTTAGATGGGAACAGGAAATGAAATGTTGAGATGTTTAAAAACTATTACGAGGCAAAACCTGGAACAGGTACGCACACGGTGTAAATTATTAACGGGGAGCGTATTTACAAAAAAAAAAAAAAAAACATTAGCCGTAGCAGCTATAGCTAATTGACCTGTAAGTGGCGTTGAAACAGTATTAATAAAAAAAAAGACATAATTAAATATTTTTTGGTACCTCATATTTATGCATGTGTTTGTAGACCGCTTATTTATTTATATTTGGCCTTGGTCGCCGGCAACAACTTCCAGCGCTGTGAGCCATATACTGAAAGTGAAACTCGTGAAAAATGCCAATCCGTTACTGGGAATATTGGCCGCAGTTTTTGGCGGTACGGACTATAGGTCTTGTCGGGCATTATAATCGTGGTTTTGTGGGGGGGGGGTTTGGGGGGGGGGGGAAGAGAAACCGTCGGTAAACAATAGTAGACTACGTATTAAGATAAGTTTTTTTTTTCCGTCCAAAAAACTTTGTCTTATACCTCAATTTAGTGATGGTCACGTAACATGAATGACATAGCACTAATTAAATTACTGAAAATTCTATCATTAAAGATTTGGGGTGGGGGGGGGAGAGGGGGATGAGAAGCGCCAGTAAACAAAAGTCCGCTACTCGTTGTTTGGGCACGTTTACGCAACCACTCGCTTTTGCATTCTCGCAGCTAGAAGCTAGAAATCACCTCAAATTTCAACATGGCGGCGGTTTTATGTCTGCCGCCTCGCAACGAAAACAAGCAAATAACGTGAGTTCAGAAGCGTTTGGGAAAATTGTTTCGTCATGAGGAATTCTTTATATTATTGGCACGGATTAGGAGACTGCAAGTATTTACTCAAACGATGTCGGATTCAGCTAATCCAGTTTAGCGTTGTTACCATGGCAATGTCACCTTTGCCATCGCGATTGAGTTCTAGCTGCGAGAATGCAAAGGCCAGTCGCTGCGTAAACGCGCCCTTAAGCTGTTATTTTTTTTTTTACGGTCCGAAAAAATTCAAATCCATACTAAAGCCAATTTGTCACCCCAAAACAGCAACAATTGCTTCCAAACCCAAGTAAGCTTAGAATCCATGGCATTCCATTTAAGGCCTGAAACCTGTATTAAAGTCGCCCATGTAAGTCACGAAATCCCGAGCTTACTACGCTCCGAATATAATAAAAACATCAATTAAGCTGAAGTACGACTATTAGCCTCATTTCCACCAGCTTTGCCAAATTCGGAATTCACCTCGACCGGGTGAAGGAATCCGTGATCCCGTCTGTAGGGCCCACGTAAACAATTAAATGCTAGTCCCTTAACTGCGATGCTGACGTCAGGGAGCTGCAGTCCGGATCCGGAAATCGCCACAAATAAAATGATCCGCTGTATTATCCTACACTTGTGTTTGTACTGCTTAACTTTAATAATCTACCCTATACCGCCCTCTCTGCCCCTCTTTAATCATCGCCCTAACCCGAGTTAATGAATAATAAATGTATTTTCCTCTGGGAAGTTAAAGTGCACAAACAAACACGAAACCAAACAAATGTATAAGCGTTTCGTTTCACTCATGCGTTTCACTCTGCAGGCCAACAAACCTCCTTGGTTGCTGCGTCTAAAGTCGAGACTATGAAGCCAATTTGTCGTCTGGCTTTAAAATCGTAGCAATAAGACTCCCGCGTAGGAGACGCAGCGATCTCTGACTTGGGAGCAATTTGGCACAAACAGACCGAGAGCGGCCGAAATTGTAAAGACGGCGAGGGAGACAACATGGAAGTACGGAAATGGGAGAATTTAGGATCAAGAGTTCACGCTAGACAGCAAGGGGTCAATGAGGAAAAATGCTAAGGCGACGTCAGTTGCCACTGGAACTCGGAAAGACAACCTCCCTAAAGGTCAACCTTGCTAGAGACTTGGGACGCGAAGAGTGGCGATATAGGCAACTAACAACCAGGAATGATGGGAAAAGTGTTTGTCGGGTAGCAGCTGGGCGTGTAGTTGGGTTAAATTGTGGTGATGAAACAAAAGCGGTGCTGTTGTGCTGGAAATAACGTGACACGTTGGTCGCGGGGGTAAACCAAGGGGGTTTGCCGGTTAGACACGGGGATGAAGAAGTTGCAGCACGAAGTAGGCAAATACTAAATTAAGTTAAAGAAAGAATTGGGTAGGGGATCCTTACACGCTCGGACAGGGCAGAATATGTAGGTAATGCCACTCCATGGCAGCGGTAAACATTCGCATTAAACTAGTAGCTGTTTTCAACGATTTGCCGCCAGAGGGCGCTGTCGTCAGCTAACAGGAAGCGCAAAGCATCACGGGGTTCGGAACTATTTAGCGTCCCTAAAACAAATTGATCACGATAAGAATACAAAATTAATTGCTTAAAATATTGCAGAGGTTTGGGGGAGTGGGCGACCCTAACGTGATAATACTAAAGTGTGGGGATGGCATCGGTGGTTCAGTAGTAGAATGCTCGCCTGCCACGCGGGCGGCCCTGGTTCGATTCCCGGCCGATGCACCAAAAAATGTAGAGGTTTGGTGGAGTGGGCGACCCTAACGTGATAATACTAAAGTGTGGGGATGGTTCAATGTACGAAATTCAGTAATTAAGAAGACATTTGGTTGGGTTCAATATTTGATGTTTCAATGCCAGATTTTACACATAGCTTCGCCTGCTACGACTTAACCAAACAAGTTGTTAATAATTGTTAATGTGATGAATAAATACAATGAATAAAAGGGACATGATGGCTTAAGTGTGGAGGACTGAGGAAATTGGGGAGGAAAGACAATAAATTTGTAATTAATAAGCCAAACATTACTTACGGAAGATTGGGGTGGAATGGGAGCTTGGAATGTAATATTATTGTATTACCTAAAATAACAATACGTTGGCAAGGCAATGCACATGCTTAATAATTGATGTGATTTCAGAATACATAACAATACAGTGAGTGAGTGTAAGAATAGAGGCAGGGCACACTTAAGATCGTCATCCAAGCTCAGCTCAAGGGAATCAAGATGCTGGGTCATCAGTCCCAGCATCAGGTCGTCCAATATTGACGTTGGTAGGAGCTGAGGCAGGATGAGTCACTACAATATATATCATAAGTCAGGTTACTAGATTAAAATAATGTTACGAAAGATTAGAACTGGCTGATCAAGTTTTTTTTTTT
>JAHWFP010082588.1:0-28363 GCA_023313725.1 Lithobius niger
ATTATCAATGAGAAAATTTATAGACGTGTTATTCTTCCAGCAAAAAGGTAGAGATGAAGATAAGACGCCATGACCTTTTGTACGTTCACAGTCCTATGAAAGTTGTGATATCCATACAAAACTGGTATTAGAGAAGCCGCCAAATTTCCAAAAAGAGTCGGCCCTTGAAGGTAGTAATGTCATTCAACCAGGTAACGGCCGCCAAGGTTAATCCTATTAGCCAAGTTAATCACAACGAATAATACTTTGGACGATAAATGAAAACTTGACGATTGCTATCGCGGGTAGCAATTTTCTAGGATTCGTTTAACTTTCGAACTATTCGTCGGTGCGATTAACTTGACTTAATAGGATTAACCTTGTTGGCCTTTCCCTGATTCAATGACACCACTCCCTTCAAGGGCCGACCTTTATGGTAACTTGGCCGTTTCTCTTATACCAGTTTTGGGTTTGGGTGGACGTCATTTTAAACTGTGGCAGATTACATAGCTAAGAGGACAGAAAATGTTTACAGTAGTATTGTTTGAATTCAACAGGTTGGTGGAGAAGTTAAAATTAAATTTTAGATTAAATTAAAAATTATGTAGTTTAGTACAAGAAGCACATATCAACTTACAGGTGCAAACAATAAAAATACAACCAACGTAAAATACAAACAATTCAGTCAGAAACAAGCAACACACAATCACAATTGCCATCTGTAGTGGATGACGTGAGGATTCCCACGCAGGTGGGTTAGGCCGTTAAAAATTAAGTGGTTCTCAGTAGCGCACGCATGGGTTCTTTTTCTTAGGGCATATAAATTTTTTTACGACATTGTCTAAAAAAAAAAACAATACAGATCACGCATCTGCACTTTCAACAAACATTTCCTGGAGCCGATGACCACTTCAGCTCTCTCTCCATTCTCATGATCGCCTGGAAACGAATCTAAGGATCGTTCAGAGGCATGTCACAACAAAAAACTTAATCTAAAGAATGACTTTTATCAAATATGCAGCTGTTGCACGCTAATTCTGGTATTAAAACGAATATATATGGGCTCCACAACAAAATGTAAGCTACTGATTTCGTTTTGTTTGGTAAAAAAAAAAAAAAAAGCCAATGTCCGCATCTGACAAATCACGAATAAAACGTAAAAAAAAAAACACCGCCTGATCGCGTCAGTTTTTTTCACCACCACTCCAGAGAACCTTTTAATTAATTTTTAGAGGCCTTAAAGGCTGCAGCTGTTAGTTTGACACCCAGAGATGTTTGGTTTTAGTAACTCTTGTTCAATTCAGAGTATCTTGATGAAAACCTTTATTAGTTCATTTCGTCTTATCTAACCAAGTCGTCAACTTCATTGTACTAAATCTTTTTTTTCTTTTTTTTTTTTTTAGAGATTACAATTTACACAAGACCGAAGACGACAAAAAAGATGAAGACACAACAAAAACTCAAACGACTAAGAAACGAGATTCTCTTACGGAGAGCCAACTGCAATTCGGTGCTAAACGTGATGCGAAAACAGACGCTACCGCCAAGAGTAAGGAGAAGACTACGGTGGAAGAAAACAAGGAGAAAAGTAGCAAAGCGGAGGAGCCCTCCTCCTCTAACAATTCTACTACTATCGATGCAGAAGCAACAGTTCGATTGAGGAGGAGGAGGTCAGAGCCAGAGGAGGAAGAGAAAACTGAGGATAGCTCGACAACAACCAGAACAAGGTAGGTAATGGTATCGGTTATTACCTTTTTTTTTGGTCAACCTTGTCTACCGTTTCAACGTCCTCATTGGGTCCTCATGCATGTCTTGCATGAAGCATCACGTTGGCTGTGGGTTCAACGATGTCACATGCCATTGCCAATCCATGGTAGTCAATTGGCTGTGGGTATACATACAGTGTCACAGAGTATGTGATGCAACACGGCTTTGGGTTAATTAGATGAAGCTTCCTCGAAAATGAGCCTGTCAAACGAATAGTGGGAGGGGGTGGGGTGGTTAAAAACAGAAAACGGTAAGAGCATTGCCGTCTGGAACATGTTCTGCATAATCTTGCCTACATTTTATCGCATGCGGATCGTGACCCTTCAGATCGAGACACTTTGGGCACTTTGGACCGTGAAACTTTGGACCTATAAACAGACACATTCGAATTTAACGTAAAGCTGGTCTCTTCCTCCTCTTTGGTACGTTTTCATGGTAAGTGTTTTACCCTCATTGGGTTGTACCCCATTGGGTATGTTTTACCATGCATTCTAAACCAGATGAAGAAGACGGTGCTGGCTGACACAGGAGGACTGGCGGATGGAACTCGGTCCGAAGGGCTGCTTGGTTTCACTTTGCACGGGGTAGTGACCAGATCGAGTAAAACAAAAATTAAATTAAACAATGCTGACGTACGCATGCGTTATATAGCTATAGCTTCCCTTTCGTATACTGTACTTTCCCAACGTGTACAACTGCATTTCAGCACGCTGCATCTTGCTATAAATGAAACCAAGCTGCAGCCGTTTCATTCAATGACCACGGATCTCCAATTTGCGAAGCTCCTGTAGCAAAGCAAGAGTAGGGACTGCATCATAATGATCCCTCTACATCCATGAATAAAACCTCCACAAATTGCCAGAAACCTGGACAACCCAGACGAGGGAAGATTCTGTAGAACAACGAAAGAGATCCTGTCAAGACCAGGAGCCCAAGACCTTGCTGACGCCATGGCTGCCCTCAACTTCTTAAAGAGAAAATAATGGCTATAAATCATGCACAGTACCATCCCCACACAGAAAGGAATTCCATACCTCACCATCGCCAGCACACTCTGGAACACGAATACCATCACGTTTCATGAAGGAATCCAGAAAGAGCTGAGCATGGCTACGAGATAAAAATCCACCCTCCCCCTTGATCCCTAATGGGAGACATCCGTCTGACATGCTCAGAAAGGTTATCGGCCTGAACGCCACACAGCAGAAAGGCTCAAACGGAGTCCAATCTTGTGTAAAATATATGCCACGCCTCACGCCTTGCTTCCCTGAAAACGCTTCTAGTCTTAGCCTTGACATGGCAAAAACCACCCAATGGTCTATAGTTTGGGAACACTGAAACCGACAGAAGCAAGCCCTCCAAGCCCTGGGTGCTTCGACGCAACCCGAGGTCTATCGAACTGGTTACTTCCTCCTGGTGGCTGGCTCTAAAATAGGAGTAAAGCAACCCACTCCTCCATAAATAACAGCCTGTAATGCTAAACGTCTGCCTCCAGAGTACCATTTGGCCAAGAAACAGTATCAAAGAAGCAACGAAAACTAACCCAGTCCACCCATCATCGGTGCCCCGCTTGCTGAACAGAGTTAACATGCCGACTCATATATTCCAAGAACACTGGGAAAGGATCGCTTTTACACTGATCCAGGTGGCACCCTTTCATACAGAACCAACCGTACTCACCCTAAAAGAAACAAAAAAATGTCCGTGTAGGACTCATCCAGGTGGCTACCATGCTTCCTCGTGCAAATTGGGGAACACTACAACATTAACACCAACCCCTCGTGAGTCATGCGTACATACATCAACCAAAGCTCTACCCCTTGCATCATAGTCTAAGACCCCTACAGAGGATGTTGTGCATCAAAGTCGCCCGCCAGTGTGAAAACACTGGTCATTGACTGCAGGACCCCTGCCAACCCAGTACGATCCATAATGGGCAATGGAGGATAAACCCTGACAATGGTCAGTTGCCCAAGAGAGCAATCAAATTCAACAGTGGACGCCCCAAAATTAAGTCCCTTTGGCAAAACTGCCACCTGCTGGATCCTCGAGAAATGGATCCTAACTATAACCCTACCCCAGTCCTGCCATCCATCTTCCCTGTCATGGCGATAAATACAGAAACCTACTCGGAATGGATTACCTAAACCTAAATGTGATTTTACAATACAAAATGTATCACAATCAGCCACCAACAACTCAAAACCGTCTGCCCCCCTCCCCAGCATTCCACAACATCGGGGGTTGCCTTATCAAGGAGCCCTCTGAACCTCTGGGAGATAGCACTCATAGCACTGGGAGACAGCAGCTGCCAGAACCCACACTGTTGGTTTCATCACTCTTCCAGATCGTACCTAAAATCTCCATTGCGTAACGCACCAACTTCCGTAGCAATTCCTTCCGCTCAAGTTGCCTAGCATCCGGACCACAGAACGTAAAGGATTAAATCTCTGCCTCCTATCAGATGACCTTGGTCCCCTCACCTTTGGAATGAGCACAGAAGGCAGATCCTCCTTTCCTCCCTCAATACCTGTTCCACTATCCTGATTTTATTCACACTGGACGGCCTTCTCGACACTCATACCGACTGCCTTTCCTGTAACATGAGTCTGAGCCTGGGCTTCGACTGTAGCCAACGAAATGCAATCTTCCCTATGCTGCCTGATAACCAATCCCTTCACTAATCATCAGTGCTGCAGTTCGCTCAGCTATCTCCCGCTTTCGGCAAACTTTCGCCAAGGCTGCATAACTACCTCCACAATTCACTCAACATAGAGAGCATTTCAGTGCCGTATAGTTTCCATCCCCACCTAATGCAGACTTTAGATCCTCTGCACGACTTAGCTAAACGTCCAAAACGCTGGCATTGGGCAGTTTTGGTTGTTTTTTTGTTTCTTCTTGGAGCTAAAGCAGCGTGGCTATAGAGCCCCAGGGGCACTACTATTCAACACGGCTACACGCTTTTAACTGTGCTGACCTAGTTTTGAGTCATTCTTTGCCCAGAAACCTAACAATAATGGTGTGCGCAGCACTGTCAGAGAAGAGAGACAATCGTTTTTGTCCCTTGTAATCTCCGTTATGGTTTACTTTAGCCACTCAGCGATCCCGATTTTCTGCTTGGATATCTCCAGCTAAATTGTCCCTCTCGTCGTCTACAGTGGGGCGAATAACCCTTATCCTTTAAATAAAAACAACAACAACAACTACTCCCTTTTGTTTGCATAATGAACAATGCTCTGTATATTGTTAGCTTTGTAACACGGTAATGCTATCTTAACAATCGTTGCCGTGGTATCACGTACCATCTTGAATCTCTCGATTGCTGCTGTAGTTTGACGTTGAAGAGACCTCATGGTAAACTGCTATAGCCTGTTTCTTTGCACTCAAGAATCACAATCCGTGGATCACTTGAGGTAGTTAATCAGTAACGATGAACAAAGAAGTGGTGTCTGGTTGGTGGGACGCTGACAACTTAGAGAACTTGTACGAGTTAATCCAGTTGGGTGATCTGCTAGAATTTGAACGACAAGTCGGTCGCCATTGGAGTGTGTACGTGGGTCCCGTCGCTGGCATGGATCACTGCCTGGTCGACGTCGCTGTTCCGGTGGATGCCCGTAGGACTGTGTTGGCCTTGGCCGCGTCCAAGTCGACTTCTGCCGGAGGATACATTCGGCTCGTTCCCTTAACGTCGGTGCTCGAGTCCAAAGTAAGGATTAACAACGCACAAGACAAAACTTTGCCGCCATTCGACTGCGACGTCATCGTCCAGAGAGCCCTCGCTTCGTGCAACGATACTGACCAGAAGAAGTACGATCTGATTCGTCGAAACTGCGAGCATTTCGTCAATTTTTGCCGGTACGGAAAACTGAAGAGCAAACAGGTGGAGAATTTTGTGCAGACCGTCACGGAAATTGGATTGTTTTCCATAATTCTCGGTGTTGTAACCATTATCTTCAATGTGTTCATTCGTAATTAGGTGATGGCCTCAAACGGTGTTAATGTGGAGTGGTAGTATAATAACTGAAGAGTATGTGTTAACACAGTGCGTTAACAGCAGGTGTGGAAGGTAACTGTGTTAACCTGTAATTGTGCAGTAGATGTTCTTACTGAAGAATAATAAATATGCAAAGTAAATGACGTTTCCTTACCAAAAGTAAAAAAGGTAAAGTTAAAACACTGTATTGCGTTCGTAGTCCTTAACACAGGGGATAGGAAGACTACATAGAGGTTACTTGAATGCAACGGTCCGACATTCCCGTCAATTAGTGCCCGAATAGCCATTGACAGTAGGCCATCTGGTGTCGTGATACTAGCGCATGTGCATTGAGTGCATAGTCTATTGAGCGCACAGGCAGAATAAATTGAACATCGAGCGCATTCGGAGTTTCATTTTTCGTACTTTCCAGATGTGGTTTTCTGGCAGTTTTGATTGGTGGGACTGTAGGATTTTTGCCGGCGTGGCCCTCCACAGTTGATTGCATATTGTCAGATGTAGCACTGCCATTTTGTCTGAAAATATTAAAAAAAAAACACTGTAATGCACATTTAATGCTAAAATTACGACTTTTCCGGAATAAATGTACCTCGATTTCAAGTGCAAAAGTCAGATCAAAGGCTTCCAACGAAAACAAACCCCAAAAAGGATTATGATAGTGGTAGACACACAAGTTACATTTTTAATTTTAAAATCTAGAACCTATACAGGGCTGGACAAACAGTAACTGCAGGACGGAGCCCAACGAAACGAACGCTTCTCTGCAATGCGTAGGTTCACGATTTAAAAATTTTAAATTTAGCTTGTGTGTCTACCATTATCATGATCCTTTTAAGTGTTTATTTTGTTTCGTACGAAGACTTGGCTGCTTCTTGGGTTGAAAAAAGGGTGCATTTTTCCATCCTGGAAACATCGTGATTTTGGCATTTAATGTGTATCCCCTTCTGAGATTTTTACTTATTTTAAAACGTATACCAGTGCTTGTAACTGCAAGTCGCAGATGTGTGCTTGCACCAGATGTGTGCAATGACCAGATGTCGCTGCATGTACTTGATGTACGGTTCATTGTGGCAGCGTACGCTCTATCAACAAAATTTGCTTGTGCGCTCGTGACGTGGGAAACCGGCCAGCTAGCCGACCTACTTAAAATTGTTCATTTTTTTTATTTTTAATTTTTTTAATTTTTGCTGGGTTCATTGAATGTTTTTGTTGGGTGAGAGGCCGAAAATATGGAGACAAAGGGTAGCTAAATTAAGTAACGTGGATTTAACATCCAAACAGTGCTGTGGTCTCCATCCCCCTCCCAAATTTCACTGTCTTTGTGATTTTTTTTTTTAACTGACAAATTTGTGGTGCCTCTGGACCTTTTCCCCCTTGCCCCCAAAAATCAAAATGCTCGCTTTGTACATGGCCCCATTTTATTAGTTCATGTCGGTGGACAGTACGTCTGGGCGTCCGCCCTTGGACATCAAAACTTATTCGTCGAATAAGCGCCCGTTTTGGCAGTGACGCTGGTTTTTAATTATGTTTTGAAATCGTTCAATGTGTTACTAAATGGATTAAAATTTGAGTTATGCGCGAGCCTACACGTTGTATAGAGGATGGTACACGTAAAAGTTTATGCAAATGGGGACTACTTTACTGGATCCTAAAGTCAATTCTGATTCTGAAAAGGTGGTCTATTAAAGTTTTTGAAAATGTACAAAAAACGTCAACTTTTCGTTCAGCCGTGATGCATTGTAGCCTAGTGCATCTTGCCTACACCGAACGATTGCTGAAATATCAAGTTCTTTTTTACAATTTCGTGAAATAGGGCTCTTTTTTTTGGAATCAGAACTCAATTATTGATCTGTGGATAGATTTGCACTTTTTTTTTTCCCAAAAGATGTTGGATTCAGATGTGGTGTTTTCTGTCCCTGTTCACGTGTGAGTACATGACGGAAAGCCAAACTCGTCAGTCACTAATCTGTTTCCGTTTTGACAAAATGGCAATGGAAACCTTTTTGCATCTGTATTTACTTAATGCAATGTTGCGAAAAGTGTCGGCTAGGGTTTCCAAACCCGGCCCTAAATGCCAACCCCGGGTTTTCGGGTTTGAAAAATTGAACAAGATACAACACGCGTTCATAAGTCTCACATCAAAAAATTTATACTATCCTACATTAAAAAATGAAGTGAACTATAGTGACATTTATTAACTATTTACGCACTTTTTTGAAAATTTCTAAAACTTCTTAAGCACGTCGTTTCGTTTAAAATAAACTGGCATCAACGTCAAAGATAATATTAATATTAAACCCGAAAAACCCGGGGTTTTTTTTCGGGGTTGTAAATCGTCCGGGTACCCGGGTTGGAAACCGTAGTGTCGGTTACAAGACAACGTGAAGGCTCGTCGTAATAAACAAATTTCGTGATAATCCAGATAGTTTTCCTTAATAATCCAGACTAGCTTGTGTATTCTGACTTGTTTCTCAGGAATTCCAACTGTGGCTTCGGTACCCCACGTTTTTCTCTCAATAATCCCAACTTTAATCTTTAATAGCCTATCCTGCATTTTTTTCTCAAGAATCTCGATATCAAGCTTGGGTATTCTGCCTTTTTTTTTACTTCAAGCTTGAGTACCCTGTGCCTTTTTTTTCTCAGGAGTCCCGACTTAATTTTTGATAGACTATTCTGCCTCTCCAGTCACTTCATTACTGTTGGATATCCCACGGTGATATTGTTGACCATTACAGTTTGCTCCCAAGTAAAGATGGAAGAACTAAATTTTCACTCAATAATTAAGGAGGTCGTGGCTTGTTTGTTTATTTTAAAGAAATGCCGTTGTGTATTCCTTCGCTTGGTGCAAGCTAGTGCTGCTAGATTCTGCCTACTTTCAATCGGTGATAGTTAAAGTTTGTGTATCCAAGGCTACCTATACGTAAAGGCTTAACGCTCGGTTTCACGTAGCATGCTAGACGCGTCGTTCAAGCGTTGCGCTGAACTGAAAGTACGAAGAACGAAAAACCCCAATCGTAGCATTGATTTGTGTATGTGAGATGCACAAAACGTGATATCTTCTCATTATTAGATTTACCGGTGTTGCAGCGCCAAACGAACATTATTTTACGGTAGTGGTGACTATTCTTGAAGTCTTCGGACGATTTACTGCTACGTCAAAGGATCGTTTAACACATTTTTAATGAGAATTAAAAACGCCGTAGCGTTTCATACAGTACAACACACACGTACCTTGGTTGCTCTTCTGCTTGAAATTCATTAAATTAAACCTCCGGAGGCTTTGTTTTGTCGTCGAGTGAACAAAGAGGTACGTAGCGTGAAGCCATTGTTGTTGAAGTTTAATAATTTGGTGTCAATGCAGTGTTTTAAGTTTAAAATCCGCGTATCGCGTGTCACACGTACCTTTCACAGTTCCGCATGCAAGAGCAGTACATTTTTGGGGTGTAAGTAGCGCGACTGGTGACAGAATCGGTGGCTAACTGGACGACGCGCCGAATTTCTAACGTTAAGCCTTTACGTATAGGTAGCCTTGGTGTATCCAACCACCACCTTCCGGCATCCCGAATTTAATCTCGGGATTCTCAAGGTATAGGGGATTCCTGGATAAGAGACGGGGACTAAGTACGCTCTACTACGTTTTACTACGGCCCTTCCGTATGTGTAATACACTCCTTGCTTTTACACAACTGAGTAACTGAGTTGCGTTGTCTTGATGTTTGGATGACGTAGGATCATCCGCTTGGTTAGGCGACTAAGGCCCAGATCACTCTGCTCCGCCTGTGTTTTGCTCACTGCTCTCAGGAATTCCCAAGGAATTCTCGTGAATATCGCTTTTCTTCCTTGGACTTCTTTGGCATATTTGCGTGAATACAAGTTTCTGGCACGGCAGGAGGGATTCCCCATTTACACTATGGCCGGGACCTCTAAACTGGTTAGGTAAACAAATTCAGTAAAACCATGGACTTGTATACTATCACACTACGTGGGCTTCCAGCTCCATGGTAAAACGAGTTCCCAAAAGCAGCGATCAGGGCTCGTTTACGCACCGAGACCTTCTCGCTCGCCGAAAGCTATGTGCTAGGCAACAGTTATTTATTTACGATTAATTTCCCGTTTCTATTAAATGATTGCGGTAATAGACAACAAATTAAATGTATTATAAATAACAACACGGACAAAGAACAAAGTGCAAGTTATTTTAAACATTGCTACAACATTGTTGTCATTTCTCGCCATTTCCAAAATTTGCTATTCTCGCTGAAAAAACACCTTCTAGCAGTGATCAACCGACGGTAGAATAAATAGCTACTCGCAGCGAGAATTCAAAATCCAACATGGCGTCCATTTCGGAGTTATCGATTCGAAGACAAACCTTCGAATGCCGGTATTCAGGAACCTGTCCGTCGTCGTGTAGGCTACTGCAGTAGAAATTATTTTCTTGTTGTCATAAATCGACGCAGTCATGTTGCAAGCATCGTCCATCGTGTCGCGAGGCACGAGGAGAAAATTTGCGTCCGCGTTGTTGCCATGGTTACTACGTACAGACAACTTGAAAGCCGCATTCTCCGACAAAGGGGAGAAGCAGCCAGCAAATTTAGTATTGACCAAGTAAAAGCTAGGAAGCGAGAAAATTGTCCTTGCGTAAACGCGCCCTCTCTTAACCGACCTTTCAAACAAACACGAATGCAACAAAGACTGGTGTCCGCAGAGTAATATTTCGAGCTAAAGGAAATTGTTGGCTAAAAATCACTAATGGAAATAACGATGCAGTGGAGTAAATAAATATTTTTTTTCTGGAGCTCGGGAAACTTTATGCTTCCTTGTATACGTCTCCCTTACACCCCTTGACGATCTCCTGCTAGAACGCGTATACGACCACTTTATTTTTTATTTTTTTTATTTTTTGCTGCGATTACGTTTCTTGCTTTACATAGTGCATGGTTGCATAAAGAAAAACGTTTTGAAGAAAATAGCGAAAGAAAGGTTTTGCCCCAAAGTTTTGTTGTGCCCCGTCGGTGCGGTCTCGGGAAGAGGAGAAAGCTTGCCCTCCCTGCCCGTCCCACGTATGATTTAACGCCACTGCAAGTATGTCAAACGCATGCCCTAGTTCTTAGTAGTGTACAAACTGGATTATCTATTTTCTATGCAGGGTGAGGCAAAAGTCTGGTCACACGCAAATATCTGCCGTTATAGTGGCCGTATGTTAATTCTGAAGACATATTTGTAAATGTAATTCAGATATGGCGAAGCCAATAAAGACATTTTCAATGACCTTGAAAATAGCAATCAAAGTCAAACAAATTCTATCTTCCAAACGGCACAAGATACAGCACAAAAGTGAATCACAAAGTTGTGCGTGTGCATTAAACATGACAAACTACGAAAACAGATTGAAAATCGGAGCATAATTGCAATAGTTGCGAGGAAAACAAAATAACAATGTCTTGCCTGAACGTTTTAACTGTTATGCAGTGAACCTTAGAGGCAGCCTCTACAAGCGAATGCACTTATGCGATACGAGTCTTTACTGTATCAATGAGTGCAGTTAAATGTCAGATTCCAGTAAACGAAAACGGCTACGGATTAGCCCTAAAGTAATGAGCCATTCAAAACAAAAGTCACGTTCGGTATGATTTTACATTAATTTTATTTATTTTTTTGGCCGAAGTTTAATTCCCTTGTGAGTGATTTCAAGCCCGGTCGCAACAATCGGACAGCAATGAAAATACGCATTGTCATTACGAATGCCGTAACTTTCATCCAGATTACTTCCATTAAAGGGTCAATTGCAAGTTGATGGTGAACAGGAAGCAATTGACAAGATGAATTTGCGTCACTTGCTCACAGGCAGAGGTGGATTTATATTTCTGTATCCTAGGACTATTCAGATATATACTATGCAAAAAAAAAGTGTTTTCATCGGCTTTCTTTTTTTAGGAAAAACGTTTCAGAAAAAATGCAGGATAGGCAGGATCATAATACGCCGAAAATAAGGCGGCATGTTGGAAAATAGAGAGGGTGCATGGTTTAAAGGTGTGGGCATTCGTATGCGTAAATAAACTTACTTTTCCGGGTGGGGGCGGAATTTTACCTTGCAGTAGTAAGCTAGTTGTAGTATTATTCGAAAGTGCATGTTAGCCACTGGAAGATGTGACGTAAATAACGGCCGGGTGGGCGGGGGGACTGTAAGGGACAGGCATGAAAGTACCCCCAAAGAACGAAGCGACAAATCTTTGAAGAAATCTATTTATTCGATGTTTTCTCCAAATGCTCTTTACTTTAAGATGCTATACATTTCACAAAACAAGAAATATACCTGCACCTTAACAATAAAGTGGTTGTCCGTTCTCTAGTAGTAGGAGGTCGTAAAGTGGGGTGTAATATTTTGATCCCTCCCCCAGGAAAAAAAATGTTTATTTTGGCTTACAGATGCCGGAACTTATAAACTATCCCCCTCAATAATGCCACCCGCCAACCTTATTTTCAAAGTATTCTTATCGTATACGCCTGCATTTTTCCTGAAATTTCTTCCTGAAAAAAGCCGATGAAAGCTTTTTTTTTTTTGGGGGGGGGGGGGACAAAATCTGTCTAATTTCCAGGTGGCAGAAATTTACATTAACATCTACCAATGAGCCAGTAACACAATTTATTCTTGGCAAATGAAGCAAGCAGTCTGCATTAAAGACTGGCCTTGTGAGGATACACAATACACTAGTCTGAGAGAGAAAGAAAAGGCTACTGCCCCGACTGGGACTCGAACCCTTGTGTATCCTCACAAGGCCAGTCTTTAATGCAGACTGCTTGCTTCATTTACCCTTTACCTTGTGATTTCTTTCTTTATTTACTATTTGCATTATTTCTAGTGTGGAGGCCAAGAGGCAAAGTTGCTTTCCCTCCTTGTTTGTTTGTTTGTGATCTTTAGGTCACCACTGAGAAAGATTGAACATCTACTTAGCTCGGCTGGAGCCTGTAGCCAGCACCCGCCCCGGTAGCGCAGTGGTTAGAGCGCCCGGCTAGTAAACGGGATGTCCTGGGTTCGAGTCCCAGTCGGGGCAGTAGTCTTTTCTTTCTCTCTCAGTCTAGTGTATTGTGTATCCTCACAAGGCCAGTCTTTAATGCAGACTGCTTGCTTCATTTACCCTTTACCTTGTGATTTCTTTCTTTATTTATTCTTGGCAGTTGCTCCCTGTTCAGCATCTGTCATGCCATAATGATTTATGAAGCTATTAAAAATATGAATTGAATTCGTAAATGTGAATGCCCGGGGTTCTCCCAGCTTTGGAAATGAAATGTGAGCATGCTTTCGAATGCATTCGAAACAACAATGCGTTTTGCATTTGGCAATTGTTGCGACCGGGCTGGATGTCACTCAAAGGGCCGGAAACAAAAATGTAAAATCAGAAAATAATAACATACCAAACGTGACTTTCTGTGATGGCTCAATACTTTAGGCCTAAACCGTATCATACGTTGTTTTCTTTTACTGCATCCTGAAGTACACTCATTTACTTCCATTGATTGACGCAGGAAAGATTCGATCGCACACGTGCACTCGCTTGTAGAGGCAGTCCCTAAACTTCACTGCATGGCAGTTAAAACGTTCAGGGAAGACCTTGTTGCTATTTTGTTTTACCCTGAACTATATCGTAATTATGCTCCGATTTTCAATCTGTTTTCGTAGTTTGTCATGTTTAATGCTCACGCACAACTTTGTGATTCACTTTTGTGCTGTATCTTGTGCCGTTTGGAAGATAGAATTTGGATGACCTTGAATGCTGTTTTCAAGGTCATTGAAAATGTCTTCATTGGCTTCGCCATGTCTGACTTACATTAAAAATATGTATTCATAATTAACATAGGACCACTATAACGGCAGTTATATTTGCGTGTGACCAGACTTTTGCCTCACCCTGTTTACTGGGTGATTCATAGGTACTGAAATGTAGGCCTATAAAACGCTAATTGCAATATTGGACGGCAAGCCAAATTTGCAACGGATATTTTAGCTTTAACACGGGAGAGTGGCGTGAAATCATTATACAATTATTTCACGTAACTCTCCCGTGTTAAAGCTAAAATATCCGTTGCCAATTTGGCTTGCTGTCCTATATTGCAAATAACGTCTTATAGGCCTATTTTCCAGCACTTTATGAATCACCCTGTATATGTATAATACGCTTATATTGCACTTAGTAAAATGATCTTAGCAAAAGCATCATGAACTATAATGAAAAAGGGCGAGCGGCCGACAATGTAACAAGCAGAACAATCAGAAATACTGCTTCCATAATGCTGGGCACTATAGCCGAGAGTTTCAAGGATGTGCCCTGTAACAATCAGAAAGAGGGCGAGCGGGTTCATTTTTACCACCGTAGCAAAGAAAAAAAACGACCGCCCGACAATGTGAACGGTTGTGTCCTGTAACACTCGGTTACAAACGAAATATTGCTTTAATAATGTTAGCTCTTAGAACCCACTTGAAAAAAAAAGACATATGCTTCCCTAAGCAAAGAAAACAGCAGGGGTTGTAAGGGAGGAGGAGCAGGGATGGGGGGGGATATTCAGACCACGTCAATGGGGGAATGCGGGAGGGGAAAGGGGTTACCAGGGAAACCTCATGGGGGGGGGGGAGGAAATCGAACCATGCAGTGGGAGAATGTGTGTGGGGTGGTTGGGGGGCTCGGAAGTTAAAAGGCGGCTACGAGAGGGCGGGGGGGATGGCGTTGACCGTTTTCATTTAATGGAAGCGAAATATTTTGCTCAGGCATGCGGGAACCGGCCAGACCGGCGTATGTTACGCCGGGGGTACAGCTAGTTCAGTTGAAAAGAAACGAAAAGCGTGTGAGCATGTTTATCCTGTTAATTGATGTGTATGCTTGTGCAGACATCCCTGTCACGATTGCTCCGCTTATTCCGGCTCCTATTTAATACTGGCGTACAGCCCGTCTAAAAACGAGCGAATTTACTTTATTAATAACACTAAAATGACGTGGCTCTTTTTTTGTTGGTGTTGACTGATTGTCGCCTCTCCCCCCCCCCCCCCCCCCCGGCCCACTCTCATTCTAACATTTAAAAAAATTACTTAGCTCTTTGTTGTTTCCTAGTTTACAATAAAAACCTTTGAATGCAACGTTGCTTACCCAATTATGTCTCCCTCCATCTCCACCCCCCCCCCCCAGCAACGTTTATGAGAGAGACACCTCAACTACCCCAATTCCCACCCGCTCTATGTCCGCTTCTTCTACTTCCTCCCCCCCCCCCATCCTCCCAACAAATCGCCGCACTCGAATAGAAACATGAAAAAACTGATATTTTAGCAGTATAGAAACATGCGTCGTTTATGAACGATCTGACGTAACTTTGCCATTTTGCCTCTTCAGCCATTTTGGTTTAGTGCGATGCCTCTGCAGCGTACTTGGGATCTGTTGGCGTATTTGGGTTGTAAGTGGCGTTCTTATAATTTAACAACGTTTTAAAATTTCGTTCTGAATATCCACCGTAAATGTTGCATACGGTCTTAAAAACGTGACGCAATAACCATGTGGGATTTAGTCTGCATGCAAACACACTCTCTGCGCATATTTTAAAATCTATGACGTACTTCGCATTTAACCCCCCCTCCCTCCCAACGTGAAACGCGCACTATGCGTCGCTACGTATTTCCCAACTTCTCGCGTGGCATCCTGGGAGCGTTATGCGGCCAGCAACCAAGCCAGTCGCCTGGTCTATTCTTATGGTGAATTCGCCTGTGAATTCGTTGCTGTTTATTTATTTACACGCCAGTTTACAACATGGTTTCGATTTCGTTTTTCGTTTGATTATTGTCTTCTGGTGACAACAAAACGTAGCGTGACGTTTGATCTCAAACTCGTTACTAAGCGACTTTCGATAACGAGTTTAGCTTAAACAAACTCTAACCGAGTTCGCAATACGTTTGTTGAAACAACATCGTTCAGATTGTTTTGTTTAACGCGCATTCGTCAGTTAACACGTTTCTCAACTCGTCTGTAGCTATAGTAGTGTGAACGGGCTTACCAGAAAAAAGTAGAAAAGGCAATAGCACAATACTTTGCAATGGATTCTACAGCTATACCGCTTCGAGTATCTACTGGTGACAAACTCCATTAGAAATTAACATTAGCATTCTGTAGTGTAGTACTGCTGGTGTGAACGCAATCTGCTATCTAGAGGGTGAACTAAAATTAAGTACCCATTGTTGAGCGCTGTTAGTTAGTTTTATTATTTAGACACACGCTAGTGTGTCGCCGCCAAGTAACAGTAGATCGTCCGAATGTAGACATCCGATTGTTAAAAAAATGATTGTCGATGAAAAAAAGGCGACTGCACTAGCAGCTGCGTCTTTTAACTGAAACCAACTTATACCCGATTTCAGCATAAATCCCCCATGCGGGAGAAATGTTTGCAAATCGTTTGAATCAGGTGTCTTGGGTCCAGTAACGAAGAAAACGTCAACACGAAAATGTGGGAACGTGTCCTTCATGGAGAAAAAGTGCCCTCAATAACGTTGAATTTGTGTTACTGTTGATTAGTAAGTAGTAACTAGTCCGCTGGCTCCCATGTTAATTCTCATAGGGTATAACGACACGTCTACAGCTGATTAGGGAAAGTTGCCACATCTAAATTTCGGCAGACAGGTAAAGCGTCATATGGGGAAGTGCCTTTTTCTAAAATGGGGGTTGCAGCTAGAAGCACGTGGCCCTGAAGTGGCTCCTGAGTACAAAATTATTGTTGTAACCATTATTTATATTGTCATCCAGCAGTAGATTATAACATGCTTAAGTGTTACACGCTTATCGTTTCAGTACCTAATTGTCAGAATTCATTGTTGTTGCAAATAGTTGGTTCACTAAGAGACGGAGTAGCTTTTATTGCAAAGGTTTGGTCGGTTTTTTGTTACGGTAACGAATCCAAACTAAATTATCTGCCCCGCGACGATAAAAGGGATAATTATGTGTTCGTGAACACCATGGTAACTAAGTGATTGGATGATTTACGTTAACCGAGGTAGAGGGCATGTGAGGAGGGATGCGCTGATTGAGTGAACCAAGCGAACGAAAATCAGCGTCAAACCGTGTCAATTTTGCTGACGTAACGGCTAATTGGGCCACGGCAAATGTGAAAATTATGAATGAGCAAATTTATAGACATAAACTTCCTCCAGACAGAAAAGGTAGAGGGGACGATTAAACCGTCTGATCCTTCGTTCCTTCACAGTCCTATGAAAGCTGTGATATCTTTCAAACTAAACAAGAACAAGGGTGGATATCACAGCTTTCATAGGTTTAGTCTTGCTTTGAGTCAGCACAAATCCACCCAAAACCAAAACTGGTATAAGAGAAGCCTCCAAGTTTCAAAATAGGGTCGGCGTTTCAAAGCAGTGATATCATTCAACCAGGAAAAGGCCGCCAAGATTAATTCTGTTAGCCAAGTTAATCGCACCTATAGTTCGAAAGTGAAATGAAAACTAGAACGTTGCTACTGGCGGTAGCAATCTTCAAGTTTTCATTTAACGCCCAAAGTATTATTAGGTGCGATTAACTTGGCTTACAGGATTAACCTTGGCGGCCTTTCCCTGGCTGAATGATATCACTACTTTGAAAGGCCGACCCTATTTTGAAACTTGGCGGCTTCTCTTATACCAGTTATGGTTTGGGGGGGGGGGGGTGAGAGTCTACTCGGCCCTAATGCCATACACTCTGCCCTATACTTACATGCTAAATTACGGCTGAACATGGAAACACACTACGTACCGTCAACACAATGGGTGCTCGGCTTTGTTTGAAAGCAACAATGACCACGCAACAATGCACTTTCTAGAATGAAACGTTAGTGTTGGGAATGGTGTATTCCAAACAAACCGTGCAGTAGCATCCAGACGCTACTTACACTATTGTCAGTTTGACCGCTGTTGTTATGCTATCCTCGACTCGTTTTGGAATACATCACCTCTCACAGCTAACGTCTCATTCTAGAAATGACATTGTTACAAGCGTGGTCATTGTTGCCTTCAAACAAAGCAGAGTTCAACAATGGGTACATAATTTTGGTTCACCCTGTATATTGATGCCGTAACGTTTTTTTCATTCTTGGTGCACGTGTTATATCTTTGCTACGGTGCATAGGATGGCTTATTTATTTCGTATATGCAGGCTTTCAGAGCCGAGCTGAATTGTTTCAGAGTAAGCAGCAACAATTATTGCGTGAGCTATTGTTGATTGATCGGTAAACAAAAAAAATTAGAATGGCAACAGTTATAATACCAATGGGTCCCTTTTGTTAAAGATAACACGCATGAATTGTTTCGAAGTGCCGAAGCAATCACGGAGATTAACTTAGAGCAGTGGCTTGCGTGAATGCTTACTTTCTCGATGATAGTTTTTTTTTTTTTTTTAGCATTCAATAAAACACAGGTATGCGTCTTTTCTGGTGCTGCGCCAAACTTTCGACGAAATGTCCTTTTAACGTTGTCCCCAAACATGGGAGCGTTGTGGCAAGGGAGGGAAGAAGAGGTGGGGCAGAGGGGGAGGGGAGAAGAGAGGTAGAGGAGGAGGGAAGAAGAGAGGAAAAGAGGGGATAAAATGAGGGGAAGGGGAATGGAAGAGGGGAGAAGATGGGGAGGGGAGACAGCGTTGATACTTCGGTAACTTAACAATAATTTACCGGGAAATTCAATCACCGTGCATGCTGCACAGGTCCAGCTCGTACTTTTATTAAGACTGACCGACGCCGTGCGCTGGCGAAAGAAAAGATGCAGGAACTGGCTCTGGTCATGCTTATCCGTTGGCTAACTTATAGCTTGTTGAGAGAAGGCTAAAAATAGCGTACTCGGCTTTCAGACGTACTTCCTTTTGCGGTGCTCAGAAACGAAATGTCAATAGTACCGTGAAAGCAGACCAGAATGTGGAGCCTAGCGCATCTTCTAGTCGATAATGCCTTCAGTTTTTTTACAGTTTGATCTTCACGAATGGCGTGAAATGTCGTTTCTTTTGTTCTGGGCTGTCCGTGTGCACAGATCGTGTTTTTCTGACGTAGACTAAGGAAGGAAGTGACATGTTCAGCTTCAAGAGACCCACGGAGGCAGCCATTGACCACTTTGTGCGCAGTGAGTTTGTCGTCGAATTACTGGTGCTGTTCGAATTAGTCCTGCTAATTGTATGGGTGTTAGCAAACGGCAGCCCTTAAGTTGATCCACGGATCTACGTTCCAGCGCAGTAACGAATCAAGTGGGACAGTGTACCTGACAGTGAGTGTGCTATGCTTTCATCTTCAACACTCGTGCAAAGCTGCGTTCAGTATTAATACTTCTCACTCGGCACAGAATTGCGCTTATCCGAATTGGGTACAGGACAATGTTGTACGCTCGCAACCAACCATCATTTAGATTCACCAACGTATTCAGCCTTGAAAGGCATAGGAAAGTAGGCTTATAAGCAGGCCCTAATTGTCTTCAGTGTTGAACAATTAACAGACTAAGCTTACTGCGGCGTTGCACCAACTAGACAGCACAAGGAAGAAGACAACGGATTTCCTGTTATTATTCGTGGGTGTTTGTGATCCGCTAGTTTTTTCTACTGCTATTGTCTATTTTGGAGTGTGTAGCAAGTCTTTCACTGGTCGGTTTGAGAATTTGGAACGTGAATATTCAGCTGTGACGCATCTCACAAACGTAGAATTATGAAATCAGCGATACGCTCGACTCCGGTCACCTCCTCAAACAAGAGTTTGTTGGCTTCCAGTGTAGCACCGAATTAACTACGTCGTGGTGTAATTTGGAAATGTTTCTTTCTGAAGGTATCAAATTACGAATACGAATACGCTTACTATTAGGTAGCCGAGCTTCGCGTACTACCACAAACTGTCTCCAACACCAGGTATTGTTGTATGAAACGGGAAGCCCTTTAGTCCTTAACGAGTGTATCCCTTCCGCTCCCCCCCTTCCCCCACAAAAATTAATTAATTAATTAATTAATTAAAGATAAAAACAACTGCAGCTTAAGGCCATAGTTTGTGCTCTTTCAGCAATGAACGTAAATTTGGTAACAACTTTTGCAAAAATCCACAACTTAAAAACTGAATTGTTCCCTAACCTCAAACCAGGGGACTTGGTGGAATTCAAACGTGCCTTGCTGTCACACTGGACCGTCTACGTAGGCAGCATCGCAGACATTCATTGCGTCATCGATTTTGTGTATCCCGACAACACCAACATCGTTAGTTTATTCTGTCGAGCGACCGTCGCCTCTGCGGCAGCACCGTCGTCAGGAAGTACTTCAAATGTCGTTGGGTCTGTTCGTTTGGTGCCCATTGTGTCAATATTAGGCGACGATGAGGTGCGCATCAACAATGGCCAAGATGGCCGCCCACACCATCCCTTAGATGGCAACGTGATCGTGGATCGAGCCGTGGAGGAGTTTCACATTGGGGAACGTAACTACGACCTGTTCCGGGACAACTGCGAGCATTTTGCGACTTTTTGCCGGTATGGAGTGAGTCTTTGCAGCCAGGTGGACGGAATACTGAAGAAGGCAAAACTAACAAAGAAACCCTCAAAAACTTGATGAAAATGTGACGTAATTACCCGATAGGATTTTATGCGGCAGTCAATTCGTTGCGGGAGCTGGTCCCGCAAAGGAGAGCTCCGTCAAACAACCTTAACCATCAGAAATACCTTAGAACAGAGAACAGTGAAACATAGTATAATTTTATATGAAACATAAAATAATAGCAAAAGAATTAGGATACGCAATGACTCAAGACCACTAATAACACGGTGGGGTTAGGAGAAGCTGAGTATACATATACATAGCAAGTCATGAAATGGCAGAATTTCTGGCTTTGTTATTTATTTTTTAGTGCATATATTTTTATTTTGGGTCAGTTTTCAAGTATAAATTTAGTTAATGAAGAAGTCAAAACTAAATTTAAATGTTGTGCCTTACGGCATAGTGTGGAGAAATGGGTGAAGATTTTCAAGTTAAACATATTAAAGTATTCGATTTTAGTTAGCTCACTGGTTCTTTCTTACTTCCATTGTTAATCCATATTATTTGGATATATGATTTTTTATTTTTTTTGGTTTTACCGTTAATCACCTAATAAAGTGGCACTATCACCGATGAAAAGCGAACGAAAATTCCATGGTGCCATCTAGCGGTAGTGATATTGTTACTTTTACATTTTGCTCCCAGGTGCATAAGGACGTACCAAAGTTTCACTCAATAATTAAGGAGGCCGTGGCTTGTTTGTTTCGTTAAAAGAAATGCCGTTGTGCATTCCTTCGCTTGGTGGAAGCAAGTGCTAGATAGTACTGGATAGCGCTAGTGGTTGCTAGATTCTGCCTACTTTCAATCGGTGATAGTGCCACTTTAACAGTCTCGGCAAACCTACGGCCCACCCCCCTAAATTGCTTTAAGATCAGAAATCGTGAAATTACCTAGTTACAACCTCCCATCCCCGAGAGGGGGCTGTAACTAGATTATTTGACGATTTCTGACCTTAAAGCATTTTAGATCATAATTTTTCTGCTAGAAATTGACTACAAACTTCATGCATTCAAGGAAATCATTGTTTTATCCCTTTAAACCGTGGTTTTTCTGCACCCAAATTAACTAAAAGCTTCATACATAAAGCAAACTAAATAGCCTTGTAAATTCCTGGGCAAAAAAAATGCAAATAAAGACATTGCCTTGCCCGAACTCAGATCACGTACATGAATGATCGCATAAACGCCGAATATTTCGCGATGAAGTTGTGTCTAAACACCCTCCCTACAGAAGCAAGATTCGAAAAATGAATTAGAACTTTGTCACAGGTTAGCCCTCTTTTTTTCGAATTATTTTTTTAACAGCCCATGGGTGTTTAATAAACGATTTGCGGTAATGTTGTCTGTATCAATATCAATCGAAAATAATGAAATTCTCTTGTGTTTTACTATTAGTGGGATTTATGCTATTTATTGGACATTTTGATCGTACGAATTCAGTAGTTGGTGAGTATTATGAGGTGCACATAAGCTGTAAGAGAGTTATTTGAGCTTGGTAGCCTACTTTCCTGGCATTATTTAAAATCAAACTGATAAATAAAAGTTTTTTCCTGAAAACGGCTAAGTTCCATCAGAATTGTTATGCCGAGCAGATCACTAAAAATTAATCTATCAAAGTAATTAAACAAGTAGGGCGTTATGTCAAACAAAATGAAATCAAAAAATGAACACATTTTAAGCCCAACCACAAGTCCGTGAGACCTCTGTGAGCCGAGCTATTCGGTAACAAAAACAATACAACAAGCCAAAATACAACTACATAATAACAATTCATAATTTAAAGAAAAACAAATAAGTTTCATTAAATTTATTTTAATAATAAATAACGTATATATTTCAGCACTTAGTAACTAATAACTTATAACTAATGCTAAAAAACTAGTATTATATTATTTATTTATTTATTTATTTATTTATTTATGTCACAGGACAATTTTACAGAAATAAAAACAACAGTAATGCATCAAACAACCTTTCATGCAGAAAGCTAATTTTTAAGAGGCTAGATTTAACAAATTAGCCCTTTTTAAAATGCGTTGACTTTCTGATATTACCAAGGCTTAAAAACAAAAGGAATTGGAGTTCCAGTCATAGTTCGTTTCGTTCGAGTAATCTCCAATATTTATTTGTATATGTACTCTTTCGTAGCTTTGAATTCCATGGGGATATGAGCTCTTGTTTTTTTTTACGAATGGCGAAGCCTTTTTTGTTTAGTTAGCAATGACCACCTTTTATGTAAGCCTCAGCACGAAATTGCATTTAAACGTTGAATTTTTAAACCCTATAGTTTCCTCCAGAATTTACGTAAACCAACGAAATCGGGTATTTGATGTCGCCATCACTATCCAGAGAAAAATCCCACAACGGTAGAGAACCCGCCAAGTTTAAGCCAATCAAAGTAATGATATCAGAATAAAAATGCCTGCCACCAAGCTTTCTGTATGGTGTACCAAGTTTAACCCATATATTGATCGAAGGGTTTTTCCCTTAGAAAGCATTATCACCCCCACCAACGAACAATTACCATGCTAATCACACCGAGTATTAATTAGTTCTTGGTTAAATGAAAAACTTGACCATTGCTGCATTCGGAAATAATGGTTAATTTTAATTTTTACGTCAGAAGTAATAGTCGGTGGGATTAGCTTGGTGGTTGCTCGTTGGCGGGTGATGGGGGGGGGGGATACTTTTGGTTGGAAGTTACACTTTTAAGTACACCATGTAGAAAACTTGGTAGCAACCATTTTTATTCTGGTATCACCACTTTGATTAGCTGAAAATTCATATGTTCTTTCACCCTAGTGGGTTTTATTGTCTTTTTTTTTAGAAGAAAAAGTTTTAATTTGCAGGTAAAGTCGTGAAGGTAAAAAAAATGAGTTCCCTTATAGAACAGCAGGCCCACAACAGACATACACACGAAGCTGAATTTAATTTTCGGCAAAGTTTCTTGTCTTGTTATCAATAAAAGAGTAAAAAAAAAATACCTAAAATGGCTGGAACAACCTCATGGATATCAAAAAGTCATACGCGAGGAACTCGGGGTTGAACAATCGTCAGTGTCACAAACTCTCAATATCTAGTTCATAAAACAATTGCGCAAACTGAACACTTGGATTAAATTCCCCACCGCTCCATGTGTCATAATGGAAGCCAAAACGTTATGGCAAAATAAATACCGCTTCCCAACTGTCATCGGTGTAACAGACTGCACATGTGTTGGAATACCAAATCCGAGTATCCACAGAGATGACTACGTAAACCGCAAAGACAAGTGTACGCTACACGTATAAGCAGCCGTGCATTGCAGCAAAGCCAGCCGCGGGGCTTTGCTACTGATCTTTTACTTCCAGATTGAAGTGTTTGTTCCCAAGCAAAAGTAATCATTATTCAATGCAAACTAGAGGAAATGCTAAATACAGACGCAAACCTATTTACGTTGCCTTTTGGACTTATATGTCAGACTGCCTGAGCGGAGAATCGAACCCAGGACCTTTGAAACCAAAGGCCAAGGTCCTACCGCTGTGCCAGACTGACACGGCTTTTATTTACGTTGCCTTTTGGACTTATATGTCAGACTGCCTGAGCGGGGAATCGAACCCAGGACCTTTGAACCCAAAGGCCAAGGTCCTACCGCTGAGCCAGACTGACACGGCCTTTTACTCGTACCATTTACTTAAGCAAAACCTTTTCCTTCTACCTTTTGCGTGTGACTATTTGCTTCATTCTTATTCATACGGGTCAATGCGCCGTAGGAATAAAACAAAGGCTGACCGTGCACAATACGCAGCAAATCCTTCAAGTATTATGAATAAAAATATACAAGGAAAACCTTCTACTTTTTAGTCAGAAGCAAGTGCTTGTTCTCCCGACCTTTGCTCAAGAAGTAAATTCTGTACGAATAAAATGTAACTTTAGCTCAAAGAAGCAAGTAAATCCTTCCAAAAAGATGCATCTAGTCAGAGGTAGACTCACACCTTCCTACGGTGGCTGCATAGTTCACGTTTCGATGCATGTGCGAAATTTTAAACACTACAAGTCTCATTCCTCTCCAATCCATGGTGCCTATAAACGCCTATTTCGGTTTGCAGTGAAAAACTTCATGTCTCGACAGAAAATGAAGATATGTTTCAGGTTATCTATCCGATCAAGGATATCAAAAAGGCAAACGTGAGGACTTCTGGGTTGAACAATCGTCAGTGTTACGATCTCTCAAAATGCGGTTAATAAAATAATTGCACAAACTGAACACTGGATTAAATCCCTAGCCTCTCCGCATGCCATATTAAGATCGCTTCCAAACTGCCATTGGTGTAGTGGACCGTACACATGTTGGAATACCAAAACCGAGCATCCACGGAGATGAGTACCTAACCCACAAAGGAGAGTACGCTAAACACAAGCAACAGTGCAATGCAAGCGCTTAGCCGCAGACCAAATCTTCCATGTTAACACCTTTCGCAAGTCCAGGCATGATCATGCGAAAAATGGCGCTGCAAAAGTGTTTTTTGGCCGTACTTTTTTATTTACCCTAAACAGACAAGTATGAAACACCGATTGAGGGGGGGGGAGGGGGCGCGCTTCGTGCGCTACTATATACATCGAGATTTCTGTGATCCTAAAACGTATGACGCAAGCAATCGTGAAACTCCGGGTGTGGGCTCATTGTGTGTGCAACCACACATGCCAAGACATGTACGACGCATGCGCTAAGGTTTAAAGCCCTAACCAGACTGGCTGCTCGCGGCTGCACGCCGACGCAGTATGGTGTAAAAAAAACTTCAATATTCGTCCTTAACGCAACACCAACCACAAGATTGCTGCAATGTTGACCTTGTTGGCACGTAGTTACGCATAGCTTCGTACGAAATTTTCTTCTGTCTGGAGAGGCCTTTACACGGAGGTTTTGGTCTGCGGCTATGCGCTTTTCAGTGCAATGCAGCAAAGCCAGCCGTGTGAATAGCTGCTTTTCCAATGACCTTTTACCTACCATCTGAAGTGTTTACACCCAAGCAAAATGTAATCATTATTCGTTACAAACTAGACGAGATGTTTTTACTCGTACCTTTTACTTTACCTAAAACTTTTTCCTTCTACCTTTTGCTTGAGAACATTTGCTTCATGTTTATTCATACGGGCCATTTTCTTGAGAAACAGCTGCTGTCAGGGCACAAAGACGGTCCATTACAACGAATTGTAGGCTGCTTATGGCTTACCCTCCCCATCGTCCAATTCGCTAAAACTGTGAATAGAATCCATGGCTTTCAAATAACGTACCATAACCAGCGGCCGCCAGTGTAACAATGACGGACTGATTGAAATAACGACTTTCTAACAATGAGGTACGATAATGAACTTCCGTGGTCCTTGATTTCACTGCATAAAAACTTTTAACGCAAACGCCGAACCGTTTGGCCTCCACTGAATAGTACAGGCATTTCTTGTTGTTGTTGCTCTGTGGGGACTCTTTATCTCACCTGGAGATCGAACCTTCAAGTTTTGTAGCTTAAGACGTAGGTTAAACAAGGCCCAGATTCTTGTAGCATTTATTTTATTGGACATAATATTCTTGTTGTTGTTGTTGTTGTTGTTATTCTTCTTGGGGAAATTTTGTCCTCGCTCGAACCAATGAACCGATTTGCAATTTGTATGTAGCTTAAGGTGTAGGTAGTGATAAGAACGAGAGCCTTTTGAACGCTATTTTAATGTGACTGAAATGTTGTTGTTGTTGTTGTTGTTGTTGGGAAAATTTTTCTCTCACATAGAGATCGAACCTGTGAATCGATTTTCAATTTTTATATTTTAAAAAGTAGGTATTGACATGGACCAGGGCCTTTTGAAAGCTATTTTAATGTGACTACAACATTGATGTTGTTGTTATTTTTGTTGGGGAAATTTTTCTCTCAACTAGAGATCGAACCAATGAACCAATTTCGAACCAATTTCAATTTTTATAGCTTAAAATGTAGGTATTAACAAGGACCAGGACCTTTTGAACGCTGTTATAATGTGACTACAATATTCTTGTTGTTGTGCTTGTTGGAAGGTTTGCTCTCACCTGTGAACTGATTTTCAATTTTTATAGCTTAAAACGTATCTTCACCATGCATCCATCTTTTGGTGGATCGTTCGTAAGATTTGGACCTTTTCTCTTGGAATGAAGCCAAACTCCTCTCGAAGCTCAAAACGAGACACATTCTGCGCATCGGACATGCCTACGGAATGGGGTTTGCCTTAGGGGTTCGACAAAGACAAAAAAAAAAGTGTACGACATTTGTAAATCTGTAAATCTTCCAACGGACTTACGGAGATTTACGGATTTGGTAGGATTTAAAGATTTACATGAAGTTTTGCAAGATTTACACGGATTTGCAGAAGATTTAAACATTTACAAGATTTAAATGATTTACGCCAGGTTGTACAAGATTTATTCTAGATTTGCAAGAATTGTACTAGATTTACAAGATTTTCACAAGATTTACACAGATTTGAATGATTTACACAAGATTTATAGATGATTGTCCCAAGATTTACAGATTTACAAAATTTGTACAAGATTTTCAACGGATTTACAAATCTCAATCTTGGGTGTACGAGAGTTCTAGCTCTGTCGGACCCCTCTGGTTTGCCCCATTTCCTGAGTGCAAAATGTTGTGCGGAATCCGTAGACAAGTTCCTGCTGGCCTGCCTCTATTTGCTTTGCACATGCTTTTTACGCTTAGGTATCAGTGTCTCCCTAGTAGATCTACTTCCGCATGCCATCGCTTCCTCCAAGAACAACCTAGTAAAGGTTCTCCATTTTGTTATGGTACGAAGAGGTTTAATTTTCTTTTCAGGTTTTAAAAGTTTAAATCTTAGTAATATTAATAAACAAAAACGTATCGTTAAAAATTAAAAGTAAGGGTCTAAAAGTCAAAACCTGTAAGGAACACGGACAAGCTTTGACTGTAAGGGTCTAGGTGTCAAATTTGGCCAGTAAGACACTGCTAAGCATTAGACCCTTACTACCCGGTTTTTGAGGAACAGCTGTCCGAGATCGTCCTATAAAGACCCATGAGATGATCCAATGATAGGGGGCGTGGGTTTCCTACATTGCTTTAGGTTGACATTTTTCCGGTTTGGTAACATGGCAGCGATTCCAAGCAAGACAACCTGCTACAAGCGTAAGCGTAGTTCAGTAAGCCACCTTTATGCACTTACGTTTGATCGAAGTGCAACGGAGAGATTAACGTGCTATGCAAGTGATCTGGGGGCGAACTGGGTAGCCGGTTCGAATCCGGGTCATGCCACTTCGATTTAACGTAAGTGCATAAAGGTGGCTTACTGAACTACGTTACTTATGATTTTCGCTGTTGGCTAATTTCCAATTTTCCTTACTAAGTCATTAACATGATCACCGGGTAGTAAGGGTCTAATGCTTAGCAGTGTCTTACTGGCAAAATTTGACACCTAGACCCTTACAGTCAAAGCTTGTCCGTGTTCCTTACAGGTTTTGACTTTTAGACCCTTACTTTTAATTTTTAACGATACGTTTTTGTTTATTAATCCGTGTTACTTTGAGAATTGTAATAAATAGGTGCGGTGGTGGATGAGGGGTGGGGTATGTGTGACACCTTTATAATTAATTTGTTGTTTGTTTTGTTGCGCCGCCTTTAAGCCCCGTAAATTGCTATGCCCCTTACTAACCTGGCTGTCGCAAGTGTTAACAATAGAAACAAATCCTTTAATCTTCAGTCTATGTCTTGCAGCTGGCGTTTGCTAAATGGCATTGTTGCATAATAACAATGTTTAAAACAATGAAAAACAATCAATCTGGTCGTTTAGAGCTCCGTAACACCTGAACCACTTGACCAAATAGAAAAGGTCTTATGGAAAGGGCACATCTACGGAGCAATACCTGTAAAATGAGCTAAGAACCAGCTTTACAGGACAAATAGTTTGACCTGTAGAGAGGACAGACGAAAGTATCCCCAGAACAACAACAACAAGAAGCAGAACAAGAAGTTGTCTATTTGGCCCCTCTCTGTATCTCGGGTTTGGTTGGACTGAATTTCACAAATTTT
>JAHWFP010082588.1:33620-45325 GCA_023313725.1 Lithobius niger
CATTTCTACTTTCGCGGTGTTTGGGAAGGGGCGCCATTTCTGTGCTACGATGATGATATATAATAGTTAGCATTTCTACTCTTGCGGTGTATGGGAACGGGCGCCTTTGTACTTTCGCGGTGTATGGAAAGGGGCGCCATTTCTGTGCTTTGCCCCCGGGCGCCAAACTACTTTGTTACGGCCCTGACTTAATTGAGCAAATGTGTGATCGCTGCTATTTTTTTAGACCCAAAAAGTATTAGGGTGAAATGAACCATGTTTGTTCCCCTATTTCTGTGATGTGTTCCTCTTCCCAATTTAATTTTTCCCAATTTTAGCTACCCCATTCCATATGTGTAGGCTGATAATTTACTTAGTTTGCATCTTGAGGCAGCCATAGCCTAACACAAATTTGTCTATAATTAAGTAGGGTGCTACCTTCCGTTCGAAGAGTCGTAAAGGGGACCCTCCGAAAAACCCTCCATCAAACTTTTGTGATTGTGTTCCCATTCCTCCTTAAGTATTTTTTTTCCCGCCTTCATCCATAAGGAACAAAAACAAGTATTAGAACTGACATACCTAAGAAAAGTAATCACCAAGGTCTTACCTCGATCTTACGGTAAAGTAGGTTTTTAAGCCTTGAGCTTCACTATTTTAAGATGACATGGGAATATGGTTGGTTAGGACCTGTTAAATGCTCCATATTTGCTCGTCTTATACAATTGAAGAACAATCTAAATAATTCTAATTTAAGTTGCACCGTAACACTTGTGCGCTACAGGAAAAATTCTAGCAAACGAGTTAATCCTTTTTCTTGGAAAGAACATCGATCACCTTTCCTTGAAAGTCAGTAAGATCTACTACTTCATAAATACGTGTAAGAGAATCTGATGGCAAGGGGGGGGGGAGTGACTGTAATGATACCTTCCCTGAGAAGGTTTAATTGCTTTGCTCCAATTCATAGTACAGTGCAATGTTATGCTGCAACTTAGCATGCTCAGATTGGTACATAATTATGGGTGCCTTCCAGAAGTGGCCTATGTTACTTGGTTATGACGGATCACCCTCTTGCATGTACTAACCATTTAGATTATGTGAGATTTCGTATCATATTCCCCTTATCTGGCTTTATCACACGTGGTTGCCTGTGTATACAGCACCAAAATTACACCTCGGGCAATATCCCAGGTAAGAGAACAAACTAAGGTCGAGTAGTCAGAATAACTTGGGTGCAGCTGAATAAACTTGCAAACGATTCGACTATCTACCTGTGACAAAGAGTACAAACAAGGGTTGACGATGTTCCATTAATTCATGGTGTGATGTGGGCAACTTTGTATTGAGTTTCTTTGTTCTAATTTTTACCAATAACGTTCAGAACACCATGATTAACGCCTTAACGTACATAAACTATACTGGTAGCCTACACTACATACGTATTTATAGTACTGTCTTGTAGTTTACTGATGACATCAAAGCTGTAGCCAGCAGTTTTTGTTGCCCATAGCGGAAACCAACCTTGCCAAGTGTTCTAATGTTTTCAGAGAGCAGCATCCAGAGTACAGAATATGCAGCTGACCCGCCGCACCTTAACTAGTTCTCATTGCCGAACTTTTTATCCACAGCGACTGCTGTGAATGCTGTGGCCTAACTATGGCCCAAGCTGACATGTCACTTGAATAAGCATCACTACATCGACGAAGCGTTCCATGTAACAGTTATAAAGGCTGCCAATTCGTGAAGTATCGATAAAACCAAGGGACTTTTGTCAAGGCCACTTAAAGTGGGAACGTTTGCAACCTGACCGCTGCCGCTTTAAGTGGGCCGTGCTGTAGGGTTGTTGCTAACATTAGCATCTGGCTGAATTGCGGTGCATGGTGTGGAACTTCTTTCTCTGCAGAGCTAACATGGGCGAAAAATTTCACATCCTAACTTTAAACATTACCTTTTCCCCATCTTTATTGAACCTTTATTCACATTTCGCAAAAAAGTCCTATTTCATTTCACATTAATTTTGAATTTGTCTTTTCCTTCTTTGTTTATTAACTTAAACTAAAGAAACAACAATAACAGTCCGTAAAAAAATGGATAAGACAAGGGACATAACAATAACATAATCGTGTTGAAAAGACATTTTCTTTCTTGTAATAGTAGTTTGTAGTTATTTCCAAAATTATTTTTAGGTATTATTTGCAATTTTTAGAAACGAAGAAACGTATTTTTAGCTCCATTAATGTACTAAGTCCCCCCCCCCCAAAAAAAAAAAATTACGAAGCCTTTAACTGTTGTGTTGCAGGAACACGAATTTACTAAATTCGTTTCTACTAAACACTGAATATATTGTGTGAATAATTGTTTGAAATCCTATACATTCCGAATGGGACGAATGTAAACAAAACAAAAACCAAAAACAATTCTTGTGTCATTCCAAGACATAGTTCCTAATTTAAATAACTGAGCAACAAATAGTCTAGTTCCCTCTTACCAGTTAGTTCCACGGATCAGTTGCAACAAATGGCATTTTTGTTATTATGTTGTCTTATTGATACGTCATGGTAAATGTAACTCACAAACTAGGAAATGTGGAATACTTCCTTGTTGCGTGCCTGTCCACATTTCAATGCTTTGTAAGTAGTTAGTTCTCATTTGAAAACCTAATTACTTGTGGAAAAGTTTAACAAGCCAATTTGATACCAACAATAGCAAGCATAACCACAGAAAAAGTACACGGGGAAGAAATAATTAATTTACTGCGTGCATGCCAAGTTTTTAGTTTTAAATCTGCAGTTAAACCAAGGTTTTAAAATTTTTTTCCCAATCCAAACTGGGTTAAATAGCAAGATTCCATAGCAAAAAAAAAGCCAAACAACCACTAAAATAATTAAAGCAGTGTAATTTGAAACAAGAGGGCATCGACTACATTTAAGTATCAGTTTAAAGGAAGTTACACTATCGCACAACATACCCGCATCCAGCAAACGGGTTCCAATTTTCGTTTCTTGAGTCTGGAAAGAACGAGTGTGGGTAATAGTTTTTTTTAACATTGAAAGAGCACTGTTTTCCTAGAACGGCCATTTCGTTGTAGGCTTTTAGTGTTTTGTGATTTATCTGGCGTTAGCTTGGTCAGCAAACAAAACAGCTGCTTCAAACGCTGTTGTTATAAGTAGGGAGAAAGAGAAAGTGTCAGGTTCCTAAATTTTAACCAGATGACATTTTCTGGATTACCATTTTCAACTTTGAACACCTGCAGTTTGCCTCAGTAAGCTCCCATTTGCCGTCGTCTAACGCGATTCTATCTCCTCAGAATAGCTTACTCAATAAAAGTTTGATTATTCATTATAATTCAGCCTATCTTTACAAGATACTTAATACCAAAAGGATGAATGTTCTAAATAACATTCAAACAAATGTATTGAAAATAGTATGATAGGTTCAAAACTACTACATTACTACCGGCGGTATGTATGTTCTCCCTTTTCAACATGGTGTTATTAGAACTTTACTCCCAAGTTTCTTAGAGTTCTTGTCGTTGATAGTAAACGTGATTCTAAGTTTTTACTTAGAACTCAACTGTGGCTCCAAACAACCGAGTTTTAATTTATTTATAATATTCATATTTCTTTTTAATACAGATTCGTTCTGTGTCTAAAGACGCTACACAAGATATGGACCCATCCCAGTTGGTCCGCGATTTGTACGATACGGTAGAACGGGAGAATGACCTCAAAGAACAGCTCCGCTTCACAGAAGAAGAGGTGGGTTAGTCTATTACGTGAGTTTCTAATTGGCACAAAGTATAATTTTTGATACTTTTTAATAACAAGCCACTATAAGTTTTCTTACTTTCCTAATTCAGTAAGAGTGCAAAGAATGGATGGTAATAAGATAACGTAAGTGTCAAAGCTGATTGAGTCAATTGTCATATATAGGTGAGAATGATGCGAGCACTACAATCTTTCATGGTGCTATATACTGTATAATAAAATTTACGAACTACTTAAACCATGCGCAATGGCTGTTGCCGTGACGTCACCATGAGTTAGCCAATGACGAACGAGAACAACGGCAGTTTGGCCGTCTGATTGGACTAGCCCAGTCACGTGATAATGCACGTCACAGCAAACAGCCACGGTGCGTGGTATAGGCTAAATTCTTTTTTCACAATATTGCTGTTCATTAATTTACTCATTAATTTGATCATAAATTTCGTGTAAATTTTCCGATAGTTTTGCTCAATATCAATAGGTTTCACACGTACAAAAGAAAAGGACAATTTAATCTGAAAAATTCATTTTGCACTTTTTAAATCCCCATTTGTCATGTGAGGTTATTTTTGTACCCCACAATTAAATGTTAATACTAAATTTAGGCTTTGGCTGTTTTCCCGTCTAGGGGTTGATAATTAACGCTTAGACTAGCTGAAATCAAACATCCTACCTAAGATTTCTTTTAAGCTAGGCATGCACTTTGAGTTGGCTTGAGATTTTAAAAATACTAAATGTGAAGATAAGTCATTTATTAAAATCTTAACAAAAATAGGGTACTCCAAAAATTAATACACACTCATGTTTCTCGAAAAACTGAGATTGCAGAAACTTAGTTTCACATGATTTGTATTAAAATTAATTCCAACAATGACTTGCGCCCTTAATATTTAACATCAAACCTTTTTTTTTTAAACAAAACGACTTTCATTAAAAATATGAGAAACGTGATACGATTTTGTAAGAGAGGTTGCTCGACGACACAGCTGGGTACTAAAAATCACGCAACTGAAGAATTCTTGCGTAATTCAAAACGAACATGAAAATTCTTTCCCGTGACGAAGGACTTCAGAAACCAACACACGAAGATAAATAACACTCTTGACTTTTTTTAACTCACGTTGCAGTTTTTGTTAAACTGTTTAACGGCATACGAGAGAATACAACTGCAGGACAACCTCAAGAAAAATCAGCATTAGCCAAAACTTGCGTTTGGATTAAGGCTTAACTATGTTTGGTTTCAGAGTTGGCACCCCTTCAGCTCTGTGACAATTTGGTCTAGTCCAATTTAAATATGGATGATAACCTCTGCTGACGAAAGTTCATATTTATAACATGCGGAGCAACCAAGCTGTTTCTCGGTATTAAGATTTAATTAAGTAAGCGTCAGTATAATTACGGCAAATATTCAATACATATAGGACTTACATTTTTGGTTTCTGTCCATTTGTAGAGCTTTCCTTTTTGTACGTGAATGACATCAAAGTAATTGAAATATGGTCCATGAGTCCAGATTGACTAACGATACAGTTTTGGTTATTTGGCTGATAAATAACAAAGTGAAAGTGGCGACGGCATATCCACCTTCACTCGAGGAGCCACGCCCATGCTCCAGCCAATACGCAGACAACCAAACCGTTTCCCGTCGACGACTGACGCTCACTCCCTCCAGAAAAATGTGCATAGCATTTATATTATAAACGCACCTAAAACGGTACAATCTGCGCAGGCGCAAAACATTTAAACCACATTTACATAGTATCAATTACATGATTTAAAGACAATACAGTGGAATTAAAAAATTACATATTAACAAATTACTTACAATAAATAAATTTAAAAATATAATACGAGTTTTAAATGTAACTTAAAAATATAGAAACTAGAACATCGCAACTACTATGAGAATGACGTCATTAGGACGCCAGCAAACGCCGAGAGCTTCAGTGAGGCAAAATGTTAAATGCAAGGTGCACCCAATAAATAACCTCACAAAATCCCCCCTGCCCGAAGACTCGTGGGCTCCGGTCCACCATTCAAACGTATGCTAGAAAAGAGGAAAATTGTACTGTATAATTAAATGTCCACATTAGTATACAAAACACCAGAGAGAGAAAAAAATATTTTAAATTTAATTACGGCAAAATCCAATACTGAATACTGAAATCCAATACTGAATACTGAATCCAATACAAAATCCTTCCACTTCATTATTTCCAGAGCGAGCCATTAAAATGTGAAAACACAAAATTATTTACTAATTACCTCTCAGTCCTTGAAATCCATTCCAATCTCAATTAACTGCTTATAAAAGGCAAAAAAAATAATTTTATTTCGTAAAAATCACAAGGGAAGAGAAAAACAAAAAAAAATCTCTTTTAGAAAATAATTACACAAAGTTATGCACCATTTCAAATTTTTCCATTTTAAATTCTCACGTGAAAATCCAAATCCCTAATGGGGATAAAACAAACTCACGAGAATCAATTTTCTTATCCAACTTGAAAATTTGTTTTATAAGCTTTTTCCTGAGTTACAATATTAAAAAGCAACGATGAAATCCAATACTCTTAACTCAGAAAAACTTCGAATAAGACTTCAAAAAAAAAATTTTGATTTCAGTCTACGCCAAAAACTTCGAAATTTACACAAGCATGTATTTTTCATTACACCATATTTGGCAAGGTTTATATTGCATAACTAATTCTAATCTTTCCCCACAATTGGAGAAAAGAAAAAACCAAATTCTCTACTTTTGAGTTTATGTTTATTAGTTCATACCCCCTTTTTTTTTTTTTGCGCTCGTTCTACAAAAATACTCGTCCTTTCACGGCATGTTAACTAAGCAAACATGAAAAATAATTTTCAATTTATATCCGAGAGCAATCAGTTAGAATTTTATCTTGTATATATATATTTTTTTTTTTACTTTTACACTTAGACATACATTACAATAAGATGGGTTCAGACGTCAGGCGTATGTGGAAATTGTTAGTGCAACGCATACCCTCAGGCTATTTTACGGAGAAGGAAAAGAAAAAAATTGTTGGAGGGAAAGTGTACCTTCGTATTCTTCTGCATTACACACAGGTCCGGTTGGCAATCACAATCCAACTACGATCGTGCCACTTTCAAGGAAAGAGAAGAAGAAGGGGGGGAGAGTTTACAAAGGAAACTTAGATCATATTAATGACGGGGAAAAAAATATCTAGCTGAAAAACTAGAAAAACCGGGTTACCTAGACCAAACCAGCCCTTGAACCTGACATTAACAAAATTGTCCACTAACAATACATCAACAATACGACACGTCACCCAGATAAGACAAGACAAGACAACCTAATTTAAAACATACTAAGTTAGAAAACTTTTCAACTGGTCGATGTGGAATGTTCCTTTTTGTTGCTTTCCAGTTGAAACAAGTGACAATCTGTAAGTTTTTGGGTTTAACACTTCGTCGATGACATATGGTCCCTTCCATGACTCAGCTAATTTTGCTGAAAATTTCGCTGCTTTATTGCTCAAAAAATGGGCCTTTTTAAGCACTAGGTCTCCCTTTTTAAATGAGAAATCTTTCCTTCTCTCATCAATAACAGCTTTATGATTTTCTGCCTGTTCCAACTGGCACTGTTGAGCTGTTGCAATTGCATCACGCAAATTTTTAGATAGCACGGTAGCCCACTGTGTTGGCCTATAGTCGTTCGGAAACTCCGATGGAAAATTAACATCTGAAGGTAAACGGATTTCTCTACCAAAAGTCAAATAGGCTGGTGAAAAACTTGTTGCCTTTGAAATGGTGGCACGAATCCCCATTAAAATAAGTGGAAGGTTATTATCCCACTTTTTCTGCTGGCCCTGCAGACGTTTCTTAATTAAGCTTTTCACAATGCCTACCAGCCTTTCAGCCCTATTGCCAGATGGCGCGAAATAAGAAAGAAATCTTTGTTTTACACCAAATAAGGCGCACACCTCCTTTAACAAGGTACCAGAAAAATTTCGAGCATTATCACTAATTAATAATCTCGGAGTCCCAAAACGACTAAAAACTTCATCAACGAGCTTCCTTGCTATTGTTGCCGCTGCTGCGTTCTTTAAAGGGAAAACTTCCGGCCACTTTGTCACGTTATCGACAACGATGAGCAAGTGTGTATTGTTGTTTGAACTGCGTGGAAAATGTTAAATGCAAGGTGCACCCAATAAATAACCTCACAGTCATGGAAAAGATGACAAATTCTCAACACATTTCTATTGTAATTTAATGTCATTTGCCCTGCTTAGCAAACGATAAAGAGAATTTAAGGACTCTAATTTTTTATACATTATTCACGTTTTGAGATTGTTTTTACAGATTTTTCTTATTATTATTAATGCAGAGAAACGCTTTATAAACTGTACAATTTTTGTCAGAACGAAAGGGAAAAACATTATCCTTCGTCCCTTCCTCAACCGTCAGAATTCCACCTCACACCCCAGTCTTAACTACAGAAATGAATCGGTTCATCCAGTAATTTATCAGTTTCAAAATTTATTTAAAGAAATTCAATGAATTATTTTTTACTCGTAATACTTCAGAAATCTGGATTCGTAATTGATCACCAGAAATCTGGATTCGTAATGTGCTGTATTGTTGTTCTGATTTCTTAATGTTGTGTAATTACTGTAGGCCGGAAAAGTCAGCTCAGCAACTCAGTAACTCCGAATTTCGCTCAGTAACTGCCTAAATTTGGTAGGCAAGCCACTAGGTATGGGTCGGTTTCATTTTTTTGACTTCGGTTCCGGTTTCGGTTTTCATGCCAACAAAACCGCGGTTTCGGTTTCGATGTCAGTTTTTGCCACCCTCCGCCCCAACCAGGTAGTTCTCGTTTTTTTTTTTCTTGTAACAATAGTATTACTGACTTCTAACTCAGCGGCATCATACTGACATCTAACTTTCAGCGGCATCATAAACCATGGGTCTAGCTGTGACACCATTTTCCTCTACTATTTTCTTTTAGTCTTCTGTACAGCCGTACCGGCTGAGAAGACTATTGCAACGACTTTGTCCGTCCGCCCGTCCATCGCTTTTTTCAACTTCGCAACGGTACCAGAAATTGACGACCACTGTTTACAACGTTCGATTCAGTGTCAAAAGTTAGTTAAATAACATGGCAAATTAAAACATCGTTGCCTCCTTTTAGCTAATAGACTTCTTCGACGTAACTAAATTAAATAATAACATTTCATCGTCGAATTGAAATCCTAAATATTTGTGTTAACGCAGCCCTAAAAACAAAAACATCTTAGCTTCGTTTAAAAGAGTTTTGTCGCATTGTTGCATGAATGAATAGGCTTACGATCGAACCAAATTTTCCATGCTACGTACGAAACCAAAACTGCCGTTAAACAAATTAGGCCTAAAAAATTAAAATTAGATCTAAAATCACGTTACCATGGCAACGTCAATAGTTGTTACGAGTCGCTGCTGCAGCGTTTCTCCTGTCCTGTCCCTACTACCACTGATCTATATTAGGCTACGTTGCGCATTACGTTGCATTCTGTAACTGTGTGCGCTGAGGCATACCGTGATGCAAAAATGAATAGGCTTACTGTATACAATCCAAATATCTCCGTTCGTTGCTACTTACGAAATTAAAGTTGTAAATTAGGCCTAAACGCTGACAATTATGCCTAAAACGTAAAATAAGCTTAAAAGCTAACACATTTGTAACGGGCAATTCTGATGGTTACTGTTTTTAGATTATATAATAGATAGCTGTTGTAGTGCATGATAGAGGTGTGCGCCTCAACATTGGAAGTGGACGAACTGTACAGAAGACCAATGCGACTAAATAGTCGCTGTAGCCCCTTGTTTAAATGAGTAGGAGCTTTTGCTGTGAATTCTACGTAGAAAATTATAATTATTAAAAAATTCAAAACAACAAATCAATCTTCGATTTTTTGAACACCGTACGAAAAACCGACTCAAAATCCGAATCGGTTTCGGTTTTCAGTAAAAACCGAAAATTCGGTGTCGGTTTCGGTCACTGACCCATCCCTACAAGCCACCACAGAAATGATCATGTTGTTTAGAAGCAAGATTATAGCTCAGTGACTGGGAATAATGTCACTGCACCCTAGGAACATGAAAACAAAATGAAAACCTGATTGACATTTTTGTTTGAATTTAGATCCCTGTAAAAACGTTTGAAACTCAAAGGCTTCTGTGAATCATTGAGGCTGTAATAGTTTCGGCATCAGCTAATCTAAGTCAATAAAGTAACTTTTGCAGCCAATAATTGTAACGACAAAGATTTATTCATATGGGCTTTATGTAATGAAACACAAGTGAAACCATTTTCAACCTTATTATGAAACTAACTTAATGTTGGAATGGAGGCACATCCAGTATTATGCTAAATGATGCAGCTGCCATCCCCAGTTCCTGCTGAAAACATTGTTGCATGATTCAAACTCCCTCTGACGTAATTTAATTAAGGAAAAGGAAAGAAAGAGTGTGACTTCTTGAATGACGTTCATTGTTAAAAAATGGTGACCAACTTTTCATTATAAAAGTTTTGGGGCAGCTGACTTTTATTGAATCATGGCTCCATCCTTGAAATCGAGTTTCTTGTGGGTGTCCACCATGTGGTAATAATAAATTCATTTTAGATAACAAATTAGCATTGGAGAGTTTCTCTGAACTAAAACAAACTTGCATTGATCGCAGGCAAAATGTAAATAATATCTGGAAAAAAGTAAACACCAAAAAAATGTAACGTACAACATTTTTTGCATGAAAAGTCTGTAACTTTGATTTTTGTTACATATGCTTCCGTAACTGTTATGACAATCGAAAGGGGCTCACTGAACACGTTTCCTCTACAACTGTCTTTACTTACATAGGGTATTGCATAGATTAGAAAGTTAACTAGATATACCGTCTTACTTCTCCCCGTCCTACGCGGAGCTCTAGCGGTAGATGCAGCTCTGACGATGCTTTGCCTTCGAAGCAGCACGATGGCAAAGCATTATTAGAGGTATTAGTAGCCGCCACGACCGCTAGTGCTCCGCGTAGTACGGGAAGAAGTGAGACAGTATATCTAGTTAACTTTCTAATCTGTGGGTATTGCTTTTTGTTGACTACAGGCAGAAAATTTACGCAAGAAACTGTCATTTTTGGAGCAAGAGAACGAAACCTTAGTGCTTCAAATCAAAAAGATGGCCTCAGCTAAGAAAAGCAAAGATGGCCGACGAACACCAACCGGCCGAGAAAACAGTCGGGATGACGATTCCGGAATCTCTGATGACCCAGATGAACTATCACCAGCAGAACTGAAACTTCAGCTGGAATTATTCGAACAAGAAGCCGATGTTCTAAGAAGAAAGGTAACAGAATTGGATGGTATTAACGTTGGTCTACAAAAGGAAATGAAAGAGCTGCAAGAGAAGTTGGCCGAGAAGCCGAAGTTCCCACATCTGCCAAGCCACCCACCATCGAATCCAGCTCAAGCTAACATCTTTTATGAGCAAAAGATACAGGTAAATAAGAAGTCCTACACATTTAATTCCTTTATTACCAAAATTTTCAAATGCTCAATTTTTTTTGTAAAGGTTGATCAACAAAAAGAATTTTTAAAGTTTATAACACAAGAAATACTGTCAGGGGTAGTATGGTATGTGTGGTGTTCTGATAGTGACAATATCTTATTTGCAAAAACAACAAAGCTTTTTCAAAAAACGAAAACCCCCAACCCTGTATACATGTAAAATAATAAATACACAAGGACAAGGAAAAAATATGCTCTTTGAGCCAGGAAGGTTGTCTATTGTTAACATGGGATACAGGGCCTTGGAACTTTTTCCAGTGTTACACAAATTGGTTTTGTGAAAATGCTTGCTGAGGTTTCAAGAATTATCTTGTGAAAAAACCGTAAATTTCTTCAGATTTGTTAATACTTATACACACTTAGAAATTATAAATACA
>JAHWFP010082590.1:4786-19305 GCA_023313725.1 Lithobius niger
AATGTGCAAGGCCCTTCGTTTTCAAATGTTACACACCTGATTGGGAAAGACTTGCGAGGGAAGCTCGAAGTTGAATGGAAGATTGCGTGTAAAGAACGGCCCGAGTGATACAGTGGGCAAGGGTGAACCAATCGACTGAATATAGCAGACAGCGACAGTTTCGAATTCGAACAGTGTATTGGACTGAAAAACGAAATGTAAACAGAGTTCAAACTTACCTTTAAGGTGCCTGATGACGACAACAGTTAGTTGAAAATTTGCAGTTAGTGGACTATCTTCATTGTGAAAGTGTGCGTTTTTATGAGTCTCGTGTGACATTTTTCAATCGCTGTAGTGTTTCACAGTAAGATGAATAACGGTGTTTTTAGTGATTAATTGTTTGAGTATAAAATAAATATGTAGCCCATTTTAGCTTTTATCTTCCGTTAAACAGTTAAAATTCCACCGTTGGTGACAGTGAATACCAGTAGTATTAAGGTTAGGCCCCTTTAATTAAGACCCCGACGCTCCATCCCCCATGCTGGGATGGTAGCCCATGCTGTGCTTGTGCCGTAAAAGTCGTTATAAACACTGTAGAACCTTATACTGAAACTCCATGTCAACCAAGGAAACCGGGGGCGTTACAAGCACCTCATTTTTTTATTTTCATGACGAATATTCAGTAGTAATAGCCCTAGAGCTTTTGCGGATAATACGGCTACTGTTTTCGCACTCAGCCTGGAACCAGACTAAAACTAACTCATGCTACTTAATTTGAAATTATACCCCTCGCGCTACGCGCTCAGGACATAACTGCAAAATAATTAGCATTCGTTAGTTTTAATGTCAGGTTACAGGCTTCGTGCGAAAACAGTAGCCGTATTATCCGCAATAGCTCTAGGGCTATTACTACTGAATATTCGTCATGAAAATAAAAAAGTTTAAAAGTATACAGCAAAGAAAAAACACGATCCACGTCAAGTTTCGAACCTGGGTCCACAGCGTAGTAGTCAGACATTTTACCACTGACCCACGTAACACACCATATTTCTCCATCCCAGATTGACCATTAAATCGGGCAATATTCGTTGCGCATGCGCAGACCCATTCCTGCGTACTACTGGCAGCAGCTAAAATTGGCCGCTTCGTGCCAGCACGAATTGTACTGGCAGTAGCCACTGCGATAAAGGCAACACTGAAATGGGAGGTGCAATAATAAGCAGCAATTCAACAATGGCCCTTAGCGGTCATAAATACGACAACAGTATTATTATGATTTCGATCGCTGTGATTATAGGTATCAACAATAAAGCGTGGCGATTGGCATTACGTTGGATTAGTGATACTAATGATCTACATACATATATTTTACGGAGCAGGCGGCCAAGTCACCCCGGCCACGCCATTCCGCCGCACAATCAAGTACCCCACCCTGTAGTGCCATCTGTTGACGGAATTCGCCTTTCAATTCGGGTTGAGACACTTTTCCAACGTCTTCGAAAAGATGCGCCACTTACCAAATATGCCATGTCGCCGTCTATTGACGGCCTTGACTACAAGTTCGGGTTATAACGACTTTTTCCAAAGTCTTCGAAGAGATGGCGCCACTTACCAGACCTGCCTCACCGTTTTGGGGTTTGTTTTTTGGTATTGTTGTGATACCAAAACGGCCAACAAAGTTTTAGTCACGTGGACTGTGCCATTGTCGGCGTTTGAGCTAAAAAAAAACAAAAAAACAACCCGTGTCTACTAAACCAGACAACTTTAAACCAAACGACGATTGGTTCTTAATATGGACATCGAAATTGGCAGCCTGATACGATGGAAAAGCGCATTTATTTCCTAAATGTTCACTTCCAGAAAGGAGGTGAATTGTTTTTAAGTGGGCAGCAACAATCGTTGCTTGCAACAATGTCGCCATGCACGGTACCGGGGTGATTGTTTCAAAGGATTAACTTAAAACATATGGTTAAGTTGCTTACTGATTGCTGGATTTCTCTGGGCTTTTTTTAGCCTTCAGTCAAACATACGCACGCGACTTTTCTGAGGCTGCACCAAAGGGGAAATGTCACGGGGCGGCATTTTCGGGGGGTGCCGGAGAGGGTGCCAGGGCAAGTGTGTGCGGCGGGCAATGCACGGTACCGAAGTGAATTGTTTCAAAGCAAAGGGTTAACTTAAACATGGGATTACTTGCTTACTGAATGCTGCATTTCTCAGTGATAGGCTTTTTATTAGCCTTCAGTCAAACACACGCCAGCGACTTTTCCGGGGCTGCACCAAAGGGAGAATGTCACGGGGCGACGTTTTCGGGGAGGGGAGGCAGGCAAGCGTGTATGGGGGCACACGTATGCAAATCCGGAAGGGGGCAGGAGTGTGGGGATTGGGGGTTAAAGTAATTATGGGGGAGAGGGCATATCTGGGAGCCATTCATATGTTCGGTCTTCGGTTTGATAAATTTAAAACCAAAGACCAAACACCTGAGGTGCCAGAGGGAGGCGGAGAGATATTCAGAACCCACACTATGGGAGTGCAGGAAGGGGTGCGGCAGGGGAAGGGGAAGCAGGGATGTGCTGGTGGTGGGTGGGGGCGGCGCCCAGCATGCGCATGGGCAAAACTAGTCGTTATAATAATAACCTGACTACGAGTGATTATACCGCGTTATGATAAATCAAAGCTAAGCACAATAATCATACAATTGACGTTGAGTATATTTATCTCAGTTCGGAAGCTTGTCCGTAGCTTACCGCTACTCCACCAGGCTTCACGTATGCGCTCGGCCTGGCAGATTTCATGTACGGAGATCGGTCTCTGTAATGTGCTCTTGCGAACAATTGCTTTTGTGTAAAGGCATTGACTGAGCGCTGCATTTTTGGCGCTGTTTTATATGTTAGCCTTATCTCAGCTACAATACATCAATGGCAAATTGATTGATTGTCGAATACGAAGAATTGCGTGAGTTAACAGTACCGGTGTTTATTTCAATTTGGGGACCTTTACGCTCAGAGTCAGATTGGGTAGGAAAGGGCACCTGTGCCATTCATAGAAATGACCGAGACGGGGTGCCATGCATTTTACAGGAAACTCTGATGAAGTTATGGTGCCTCCAACCGTCTATGGGTTTTGGGTTAGCGCTCTAGTCAGGGACGTTTTTATGGGAGGGGGGGGGGGGGGCACACCCCGCCAAAGTTTGGCCATTTGCAAATCAGTCGGCAAAATTACATAATTTTTGGTCAGTCAGCAAATCAGTCAGATATATTACATAAACTTTTGGCTAGATGGACAATTAGCCTATGTCGGCAAATTTCTGGTTTACACCCCTCCAACTTATCCTTCCTGACGTCTCTGGCTCTAATTAAGCTTCACAAGCAGAAGCAAAGTTTGGGGTCGAGCTCACGTAGCTTTGCTTATTTTCATATTATGTCATCATTTCTGGCCTCGGAGGGCATTCTGCAAAATACATTTTATATTTCTAGTAATGTTTTTTTTTGTGTGGAAATTTTGGAGTGGGTTTGGAAGAGGGAACAAGCTTTAAAAAATGCGTTAAAAACGTAAGTAAAGGGAGGGAGAAGAGAGAAGTGAATTTGAGCCTGAAAGAAAAGGTCATCAGTAGACAGGGATCCAAAACCACTCATTTTCCTTCGCAGGGAGGCGGAGAAAAAATAGACTACCAAGGGAGCGCCGAAATGGTAGCCAACGGGCGCCTGTGCCAGTGGCACAATGGCACTATGGCCAGTCCGAGCCTGTTTACGCTTGTCAATCACGGTATTGTTGTATTCGGGGTTCATTAGCTTCTTCCCCGTATTCTGTCTTTGAATTACTCACCGACTTAATTAACTGTTATCCGCACACCTGCGTGGAAATGATTGATTGTTGATTTTGGGAACTGATCGATCGTCGATGTCAATCTTATCTTAATTGTAATCTCTTCTAGAAAGTGAAATGGTTTCCACGAACATGCCAATAAATAACGCAAATATATAATAATGCCAAGCCTTAACAATAGGTGTAATTACTCTGGTTCAAATTACAATAATTTATGGTGTCTCGGTCCTCTTTGGAAAATGGCTCCAATTATGTGTTCACTCAGCTGGAGCCAATTTTATCTATAATAAATAATATTTCGGTTCATGCATTAATAAAGGTATGAAATATATCTGGAAATATGTGTATAATTAATTTTATTGTTTCTGTTATAAAGACTAATTGCCAAATAAAACCCTTACATAATCACTGATCAGACGAAAATTATGGTATCTTTAAATAAGATTCCTATTTTTCCCTCCCAAACCCAGACTCTTTTTAATAGAATGCCACATCACATAATTGCAAGAACTTCGCAACAGAAACAATACACCTAATTAATTAGATACATATTTGCATAATATCATACATGTATTAAATGCATGAGCCGAATATTTATTCGGATAGATCGAAACAACTCCAGATAGTAAATATAATTGGGAGTTCTCTTCAAAGATGACCGAGAGGCGGCAAGATCACTTGTAACCTGAACAAGTGTAATTACACCTATTGTTAGAGTTTAAAGGATGGCATTACCAGTTGACAATATTTACGACAGTTTCGTAGAACCTAAATAACTTTCTAGAAGTAGATTTAATTACGATAAGATCGTCGCTCGTGATCGATCATTTCGTGGAATAACAATAAATCCCTCCCACACGGGACAGTTAATTATGGCGGCATATAACTTCAAAGCGCCACATACGGAGAACGATTAATGAACCCGAAAGCAACAATGAAATGATTGACATGCGTAGAGGTCCCATTTGGCGATCAGGGCCCAAGCTGTCATAATGTTACTATATTTAGCATTTCAATAATAAATCAATCCTACAATGGATCGATCATGGCCGATAACGCTACAGTATTTAAACCGAACCTCAGAATGTACGATATCAGTCGATCATCAGCCGCTCAACAGCTGTTTAACTAGTGCACGCCAGTCTAATTCCGGAGGTCCCGATTCAAAGTACGCCAGGCCAGACGCCGTGCCACAGTTGGTGACGGGGTTTCGCCGCCGAGCTAAAGCCGAGTGCCGATAGCCTCACTCAAGCTTCTATAATAGAGCTAAGTATTCTGATTCAATAGCAACAGCTATGGTTGTTTAGCTTAACTAGTAACAATACGTATGCTACTAAATTAACCCGAGATTCCTTAATATAACTTACAGAATATAATAATGATTAGGTTTTCCGCTCGACTTAATCCGTAATGCCATTCGTTCGACTCATTGCCGAATAATTGTAATCGATACATCAAATCATAACAATCTGTCATTGATTTAATTGGCCATATTGTGGGGTCAATATTGTGTACGCCAGAGTGTCGATTAAAGGCCCAGTATTAGATGAACGATTGCTTATTATTTAGCCTATTTATTTTCCATTTTAAAGGGAAAATTCATCATTTTGGTGCATATTTGTAGAATATTGTAGAACATTTTTAAAGTACTTACAAAAAAAACGTAAGACTTGTGCTACAATTAAGTTTAAAATCTACCTTAAGTTAAATATTTGCTTAAAATCTAGTTAAATAATGCCTAGAACTAGAATAATCGTGCTAGAGGCACAGTTCAAGTCTCTTCGAGAGGCAGACAAATTAGAAAACCTGTAAATCGCCAAGATTTTGTGGAATTCACAGACCCTTCAGTCAGCACGAATAATTTAGACAATACTATTCAAAACGAATCTGATACAGAATCAGAGTATTCTGATACCATCGACGAGATCGATGACGCATTAAATTTGCCTCCTCCCAAACGAGTTCAATCTCGCTTAGCTAATCGCTCTACTCAAAATAAGAGTAATGCTAGAAATCGGGTTAGATCCAGGTCTCCACATAATAAACGTACATCACTTACAACTCGGGTACCCTTAAATTCCCAAGTATTACTTAGTATTCAAGTACCACTGAATAATCAAGTGCCACCTAATAATCAGGAGCACATAAACCAAAATGTGTCATTCAGCCATAACTTGCCACTAAATCAAAATGTGCCACTAAATCAAACTACGCCTCTAACCCAAATCGTGCCGTTAAATTTGGTAACGCCACAGCATAATCGTATAACACCAAACTTGACACCAACTATGCCTAACTTGCAAACACAAACAAGCGCTCAAACACCGCTTAATATTCAAGTGCCAACAAATTCGCAAATACCGAATCATTCCCATGTTCCCGTTACCCCAAATGTAATAAATCCCCAAATTTCAAATGGAAATCAAACACCGCTAACTTTAACCCCAAATCATAGTAGCGGCCAACAGGGTAATTTGATGGATGAATCTCACCTTCAAAAGATTTTGGATCATACTTTAGCAGTATGTTTACAATCAAATGGCGATAATCTTAAGGCAGCAAATGATAATCATTTAGAAGTACTGAAAACTATCACAGAATCAAATCAAAGCAGGGATTCACAAAATAAGTCTAGACTTTGGGAAGAATTACGTTCAGCCAAGAAAGCTATCTTACCTTTTGCAGGGAATGACTCATTAGACATTTTCGCTTTCGCGTTAATAGTCGAAAATTTGCGCACGTTAGATCCTTCACTACAAGATTCAGAACTAGTTTCGGTTGCATTTAGTAAATGTACAGGCCCAGTCGCAATTTATTTAGCCATGAATCCGCATATAGCCACTTCCCGAAATTGGGACAGCTTTAAGGAAATTTTAATAGATAGATTTGGTTGCGGAGGTGAAATCGTCACCCCAACTTCGTTTCACATGGCACGACTCAAAAAGGGAGAAACTATCGAACTTTTCGCTGCCAGGCTAGAGAATATGGCTTCGCAATTTTGGAGAGTTAAACCTTCAGACTCGGAATCACAGCGAGATTTCAAACAATTAGCTAAGGACGACGGAATGTGTTCAGTATTTTTACACGCTATGCCACGGGAAATCGAATCTCATGTGACATCACAAATGCATACTACGTTTAGGGATACGTATAATTCAGCCATCTATAAACGTTCAGTTTTAGCTGGATTCCAAGGCAATGAAAATGATCGTAACTCAGATAAATCGGCCACTAAACAAATTTCTAATACGGAAGTTAACAACCTAGCTTTTGGCACAATGCTAGATAAAATGAATTCCTTAGAGAAAGGTATGACTAAGCTTAGTAATGCTAACGCTAAGGCTAAAAATGTTGAAGCTAAAGTTAGTGCAGTAAACACCAATGTAAACCAAGTCAATACGTGCTACCGCTGTTTAGTCCCAGGGCATTTGAAACGAGAATGTCGTACTAAAGACGAAAACCTACAGCTAGTCCGACAACGTTGGGACAAGGTTAAACAGGAAGGAGGATTTCCAACAAATAAATCTAACAACAAAAACGGTCGCGGAGGTAACCGATACAGAGGAAATAACAGAGGTAAATGCGGAAATTATTTTTCTGGTTTCAACAATAGGGATTCTATCCAGTCAACAAGAAAAATAATCCTTACTCATTTCAAGCTAACACTAGCAATATCGGCAACAATGGTTACTATGACGGGCAACAAAATCAAAATACAGGTAATAATTACGGTAAGAACCAAAACCAAAATAGAAATCAAAATCAAACTCCAAACCAAAATCAGCAACGGCAAAATAACAATAACCAAAACCGTGTTTCACAACACGCTACAGACATAACGAGGGCAATAACTCATGTCAAAACGGTTGCAATTCAAAAAACGAGTTAGTAGTCTGAATGTGAACAGAGATTCAGAACTAAACTTAAATCAGTCAGAACAGAGCAATAATGACGATGAAGACCCACACGTCAGCTCAGTTCAAGCTCAAACTCCTGTTAATCAAACTAACGAGGTAAATGGTACTCACTCTTTAAAAGTAAATTGTGTTCTATTATTCTCAGACGAAGACGCAAATAAACTAATGCTTAATTTGTACTCAAACGTCGAATGGCATCAGCCAAAACTTGCTTTGCCAGATCGCACGTTAGCTTTACCACGTTTAGCGTCCTATTATGGCAAAATTCCGTCAAGATATGTTGCGAGGTCTATAGACAGTAATAAAAACCTCGTAAACGAATTTACAAATGCTTTAAACACAGTTAACGATAAATACAATTTAACTTGTGATTCAGTAATGGTAACTTTATTTAAAGATGGTTTAGATTCGAAAAATTTTCATTCAGAATTAAACCCAGTCGATACTAAAAAGCCGATAGTTATTGCTTATTAGGTAACGAACGCACAGTTCAGTTCAAACATACGGATGATTCATTCTATAAAGACGGAGTTAAAATGCCTTCGGGCACTTCTATTGGTATTTCACGAATAACGCAGAAAGATTGGAAAATTAGAATTCCAACAGTTGTAGGAACGTTTGAACCTACAATCTGTTTAACGTTTTGGGACAGCAAAAATGTTGCCGACCCAAATGCGTCACCAGCGAAACACTCATCGTTGAGAGAGCGAGGAAACTTGCTTACGAGCATTTCTGCTCAACCGGGCAATAGATGGTACAAGCAGCACCATCTAGCGTCCGAGGTTGATACTAGCCGCGAGTCAGAGCAGTAAGGAGAAGCATCGCTCGACTCGGAGCAAACAGCGCCTAACGCTGATAACGTTCAAGTGAACACAGTTTTAAATAAAACTAAGGTTAAATATTCACGTCCACACTTAGTGTTTAACGTTGGTAATAGGCCAGAAATCTGTTTATTAGACACATGTTCTTCACTTATTTAAATTACGAATACAGGAGCACAACGCATGCTTAAGAATTTTAGCGTTAAATGCCATTTAATTCCAATGACCACACTAGTCAATTTGGTTGGGGTCGGAAATCGTCAGATTAAAACTGATAGGAAAATAGTATCAACTATAGAAAAGTATGAATTTTCTAGAAAACAAGAATTTATTATTGTTCCTGATGGCTCATTTGGTAACATTTCGGTGCTATTGGGATACGATTTCATGTCAAATAAATCAGATTCGTTAGCATTAAATTGCCCAGATAACGTCTTAACTATAGGTGATTTAAAATTTCAAATGTCGTCATCACCAGAATTAGCTCAAGTTGCTTATAACCAAAATAAGAAAATAATAAACAGGGAATTTTATAAACCCAATCCATTTACGTAGCATCACTTAACGTAGCTACAGATGTAGAAACCGATGATAACCCTAAATCTACATGGAATTGTACACCTAAACTACTTTTAATAGACGTTACTGCATCCTTGTTACGAGACGAAATAATTCCATCAAATCGTGAGAGTAGAATAACCGGAAATTTACATTTTCCGTATTACGAAATACAGACAGGAGTATTCCAACCTGAAAACGGCAAATTTCCTGTACATCTTGTTCAGTCTTGTTAACACAACTCCTACAGGTATTATTCCAGTCATGTGCATAAATCAGCATGGATTTGACATAGAACTAAAAGCAGGTACTATCCTAGGCACGTACACGACAGCTATTATCGAGTACGAGGATAACTCTTCCTTAGTTTCGTCAAATTTAAATTTGCCCACCTCAATTCCCATTGAGAAATCTCAAACCGCAAGTCCCATCGAGGTATCTCAAATCTCAAGTCCAATTGATATTTCCCAAAACCAATCTAAACCGAGTGAAAGCTCAACGGAAGTGCCAGTTAGTAGCCTAACTGACGCTCCCAAGTCAAAATCTAAGGCAGAACTCGATGCGGAATGGGAAATTTTAAAACATAGGTTTACATTTCCAGATTTAAATAAGGAGGAAACGGGAGAATTTCTAGATATGCTTAGAAATCACCAAGATTCATTTTCTAAAAACTATTTTGATCTAGGATGTTACGAGGGATACGAAGTCCCTATACTGACGAATCACAACCAGTAAGTTCTAAAATGTACCAAGCTCCATTTCACCAGCATGAATTATTGGATAAATACATTGACGAAATGCAGAGTAAGAATAATCCAAGAAGGAACATCAGAATGGTTATCTCCTTGTCTAATGATAAAGAGAAGGCCAACTGGTTAACGAGTAGTCGTAGATTTACGCGGCTTGAATTCTGTCGTGGAAAGTGTAAGTGTTCCAATACCCACCGTGACAGAAAGCATGGCTCACCTTAGCGGAGCTAAGTATTTTACACGCTTAGACTTTAAGTTCAGATTTTATCAACTTAAATTAGCCGAATCTACTAAACCTAAGACGTGCTTCTATGCTAACTCTAAAACCTATTTTTTAACAGGCTCCCAATGGGCCTTAACACAGAGCCTGCGCACTTCCAATTTTGTGCACAACAAATATTTGCAGACATGCTAGGAGCCTATTGTACCATCTATCTTGACGATTGTCTGCTGAGTAGTCCAGATTTTAAAACCCACATCAGTCATGTGAATCGTGCATTAGAACTAGTCGCTCGTTCCGGACTAAAACTCAGCGTTGAAAAGTGCGAATTTGCATGTTAAAAGGTCAAATTCTGAGGCTTTGTGTTGGACAAAAACGGGATACAACCCGATAGTGATAAAACAAAGGCTATGCAACTTTATCCTACGCCTAAAACACCTAAACAAGTCCGTTCATTTTTAGGTATGGTAAATTTCTATAGGCGACACATTTCTTCATTCGCCGAAATGTCACAGATTTTGTCCAAACTAACATGGAAAAACTGTAAATTTCTATGGGGCGAAGATGAAGAAAGAGCATTTCAAGAACTTAAGCGAGCTATAATAAAAGCTGCAACACTTAAACACCCAGATTTTTCTAAACCCTTTTTCTTGGAAACTGACGCTAGTGGAGTAGCGATCGGAGGTTTAACTTAGTATCACGGAGGTATAAACTATCCGTTAGCCTACACTTCCCGAACCCTCACTGAGGCGGAACGGAAGGAAACAACTACTACAAGGGAAATTCTAGCGATTATACATTGCATAGATTCATTTCGTTGCTATTTACTTGGTAAGATGTTTTTCTTAACTACGGATCATTTAGCAATTTGCTATCTTTATTATGCCTCATCCCTCCCCCAAATTAGAAAGAATCTTACTTCAACTCAGGGAATACGAATTCATCTTACGTCATAAATCGGGCCGACTTCTAGCGGTTTCCGACGCGCTATCTCGTATAGAGATACCAGTCGCTGTGTTGGGCAGTCAATTTCCTGACTGGATGCGACAACACCTAGTGGCGGAGCAACGAAACGATCCACTTTTAGGCCAAATATTAAAACAACTTAAAGATCAGTCATCTGAAGATCTGATCGACGCTTCTAACAAGCGAAACATCTTTTATAAAGATTATGACGGAATTCTATACAGAATTCGACTAGCAGACCCAAATAGAGGCTGTATGCACAGATGTGTATACCAAAATCTCTAGGAACTATTGTATCCGAGATTACCATTCTACTCCTGGCGCCAGACATCGCGGAGCCAGTAAAACTAGAGAATTAATAGAGTTATATTGCTATAACTAAACTATATTGCTATGGCCTAAAATGATGGACGATATCGCTCATTACGTTAAAACTTGTCAAGTATGTCAAGCTTACGTTAGACCTAATAATCCACTCAAGGCTAAGCTAAGAGCCTATCAACCCCTACAGAGACCAGGTCATTCATGGAGCTTGGATCTCATTGGACCCTTGAATAAAAGCGTTCACGGGAACGTCTACATAATGACGTTAATTGACGACTTCAGTCGGTACGTAATTGCAGTCGGAAATCCCGATAAGAAAGCAGAAACAATAGCTAAAAAGTTTTCTCACCTCATAGCTAGATATGAAGCACCCCTGCAACTGCGCGGAGACAACGGAAGTGAGGTAAACAACGCTATTGTGGCAAGATTGTCAAATTTGTTCAATATTAATCAAATAAACGCCTAACACATCGTGGGTAGTTGGAACGGTAGAAGCAGCAAATAAGAGAACAGAGACGGTACTACGTAAGATTTCTGCAAGTTGCCCAGAAAATTGGTGCGAATACCTAGATTAGTGACTATAGCTCTAAATGTGTGTCCTAATTCAACCACACTAATTAGTTCACATTATTTACATCACGGTTCCGAATTAGAATTGCCAAGTGCATTAGCTTTCGAACCACCACGAATCTGCTATGATAGTGATGACACTATAGTACGTCTAGAGAGTAGACTACAAGCAGCATTCGAAGTCGCTCGAGCGCATACTTGGAAAGCAGTTAAGAGACAACAAAACTTTTATGATCTTACTGCATGTCCTTACCGCTACATAGTCGATGATTATGTATTATTACGCGACTTCTTACCAATTAAACAAATTTCGCCGAAATTACTTTGTGCTTGGACAGGACCGTTCAGGATTATGGAATTTGTTAACAATGTTATCGTTCGTATTGTACATTTTCTGGATCCATTAAAAGTCGTTCGCGCACACGTGAACAATTTAAGACAATGGTTCCTAAGAACGAATAATCGACCTGTTCCTTTTAACGGACCTACCGACTTGGAATTATCGAAGCAGCTTAACGGTACCTTGACGGAAGCTGAAATAAAATTACAACAATACATAGCAAAACTTTTGGAAGATCCGACGGACCACTTATCGGAGATTCAACCACCAACGTTTACGCCTTCCGAGCCTGACGAAGCAGCTAGCGGTTCAGAAACAAGCTTAACCAAGAAACACAAAAGCGTCAAGCCAAAATCGGCCGCTTATTTACAAAATAAATACCGTAAAATAGATTACGAACTTAATAAACAAAGAATGCTTGGTTCTACGCATGGTTATAATACCCGTAGCAGTAAAACTACCCCAGAAATTAGGCTGCGTCAGCAGTTGGAAGAGGCAAACGTTGAGGATGAGTAAGTCATTGTGTATCCAACGGAGAACAAAGAAAACATGGCGTCACCGTGAAGGAGCGTTCACATACTCTGCACGCAGGGACCCTAGTGAGTGAAAACGGAAGTACCTTTCCGAAACCAACGCATGATTGCTATACCAGTCACCTACGAAGTTTTGATTCTCATAATGCAGGATACTAAACAAATTTACATCGCATAAATACATGAGAATAGCTTAAGTCTATTATGTTTCAGGATGTAATGTAAAATAACTTTTGAGACAGAAACTCGTAACTTGTTTTAGAAAATAAAAAATATTATTAGAAAATAAGAAAAAATATATACAAACAAATAATACGAAAATACGTAAACACATATAAAACATAACATACGAAAACGTAAATTAATAAATATTTACAGCATGACAGAAACAAATAATATAACGTAAAATGAACTTGAAAATATTTACAAAAAACATGGCAAATCACGGAAAATAATTAACGTAAGGTTAATTAAATTAAATATTTACAGACATGCTATACAAAATTTTGCAACAAAACATAATGAAATAATAAAAAGCAGAAAATTGAAACATTGATATAAGTAAAATAATTTACAAACATTAAGACATGGAAAATCATAAAATAAAAAACGTAAATCCACATAACCATAAGTTACAGTAGAAAAGAAATTAAAATTATCGAATGAAGGAAATTCAAGAAAATTGAAATAATTGAATGGATAAAATTTAGGAAAATTAAATTTAGTAATTTTGATTAGAAAACTGTATTTGAGAAAAAATTAGTAACCGAAAACAATTGGACGAAAAGTTAAATCCTTACGGTAAATTACGGTTACGGAAAAAAAAAGTAAATTAAAAATATTGCAAAACAGGGTAAAATCAAAATTAATATTTACAACAACAACCAATTCCAGGGTTCTGGTGAATATGTAAAACAAAAAGGCAATTTAAATAATAAAAAAATAAATAGTGAAGAAATAAAATAAAGCATGAACATTGAATATACATAAAACATTTCCTGAAATAAAATATCAAAATTAGTACATATAAAAATGTACGATCACAGATTTAAGAAGTACAAATTTAAATACTTGGTCATAATGAAATAATGAAAAAAAATCGAAAGGAAAATTTAAGAACAGGGAAATTTAATTTTGACTAAATTTTAAGATTTCATTTAGAAAGTTAAGAAACAAATAAAAAAATTTAATTTGGAAGAACTTTCAAAAATCTATGATCATAAAAACAGGACAATTCCCTTCAACAGTTAAAAATGAAAAACAAATAAAATAAAATATATACAGTTATGTACAATCCTGAAATCAGGATGGGCAACGTCGAACTCGACCACACCGCTAGCTCAGCGGGCAGTCGAGAACGCCAACGGCGCTAATCGTCGCCGCTGTCCGGGTCATCTTAAATAAAGGAAATTGAACGACAAATATTAAAATTCAATTCATAAAATTATGAATGCATGTGAAATTGACATGCAAATTGGTTCATCGTAAGTATAAATTTTCGCATATAGCGATACGCGTTGTTACCTTAATTTCTCTCACGTTCATAAGAACAATATGGAGGGAAATCACTGTAAAATCGTATACGGGATTATGATGTTCAAGCATATGAAAATAGCTGGAACATGTTCTCTTCCCGACATAATTGTTATAACTGCATGACAATTTTGTGAGTGGTACTACACCCCCCCACCCCCCACCCCAAGTTTAAAAGAACTTAATA
>JAHWFP010082590.1:19405-51714 GCA_023313725.1 Lithobius niger
TTAATAATTATCCAAATTAAAATAAAACAGGCAAAATATCCTATTGCATTAAAACTTTAGGTTGTAACTGTTTTAAAAACCACCATTTAGAGTTTGAACGCGCAGCGATAATTTAATTTTCCTACGCGCAGAGAGCCTAATCTACTTTTAGCGCTTAGTTCGCGCTGCCGCGCTCGTTGCGGCTAATAGTTCAAAACCAAGGAATTTGTAAAGATACATTCCCGATATTTACCGGATGGTTATCGGACGTTCCAAATTAATGTTTTATATCGGTTAAATTATAAGTACTATACAAACTTGTATGGCAAACATATTGTACAAAAATTTTAATATCACACCCCCCGCCCAAGCCCCCCCCCCCCTACTGAAAATTTTCAGAACTTGTATTTTACTCACACTCTAGTTACTCCAGATAGCATGTTATTCTTGAACGGAAACGGTGCCACATAAATAAATAATAGGCTATATAGGAGTCCAGTTTCATTAATTTAGTTCGGACCAACCACCTAGCCGAATTAAACTTATTACAAAACAAATAAGAACATCATTACATGGCACGGATTCCCTTTCACAAATAGGAAAACGATGAAAGTATTTTAAGGACATTAATTTGTTAAATTTAAGAAAGAAACAAATGAAGGTCCCAGGCAGATACTACTTTAATAATTTTAAAGACATAAATTATCAAAAATGTTCCGAAACGGACGTTCTACGAACTGTACATAGCTATGCTATACTGTCTAATTTTACATCCATACGGATATGAATTATAAAATTAAAATTATTAATAGTAATAATCAATATTGCATTTTCACATCTATAAAGAAATGGATCATGAAACATAAATTTGCAGTTTCATTTATTTTAAGACCAATTTGTATAAATTTTTCTTCCAGTGCTTCAAATAATTACCACCACGTTGTTAATTAAAACAACACATAAATAAATTGAAATACATTTTATACCATTTCATGTAAATGTAACTTACCAAAAGGCCTAGAATTCATAGAGCCTATACCAGTAAAATTGAAAATAGACACCTTACTTCAAAGTAACTTAATTTTACTTTTGAGAACCACTGATTTAAAGATTAAAACACTTTTGAAAAAAAAAAGCACTTGTCAAAAACGACATATTTCCTTGCTCAAAAAGCAATAATGTGTTTTCAAATGCATACATCGCATTAGATTTTTTTTAAGACTAGTTACAGTCAATAATTAAGCTTAAATCGCATAATATTGTGATAAGATTTAAAAGAGCTTACGGAAGTTGTTCAAAAGGAAATATTTTGCATAAACAAATTTGATATTATCATTTCCACTTCCAGTAAATCAAAAAGTAACACTTACTAACCAGTACGTGAATGTTACCATATTGTCCATCGTGGCAGACGGGACAGTCACGCCTACAGGGACCAGGGTGCCGGCACTGCTGCACGCCGCTGCCGGATGCTCCCGCATCGGCGATGTTTGGGACGTTTGGATCGTGAACATGCGCGATGCAGATAAGGTCCGGAACGGCGGCAAATCTTCTAACAGGCAGTCCGGGAAGAGTTCTGCAAGATCGTTGGGCAGATCGTTGTTCGGCAGGGAAGCCTCCTGCTGACGGGCAGTCTCTTCATGCTGCGCCAGGGCTCCATGCAAATTTTGTTGCATGAAGAATACATTTTCGGCATTGACCGCCCGCCAGAAATTAGCAGCAAACCCTTCAGGTCCTTGAGGGAACGGCGGGAAAGTTACATAGCGGCAATGAAGATACTGTCTTGCCGTTATGGGACTACATGTTAAAAAGTGCAAGCTTTGCCGGAGCTGTTGGGACCGAGAAGATTCTTCTGGTGGAACGCCACCAACCAAAACATTTTGTCCAGGGTTTTCCAATATTACCTCCATAAAAAAGAGGCGTAACACATAGTTTAGAGGATCCTCGTCGGGGAGCATAGGAGAATAAGGAGTCTCCTCCACGGAACGATGGGGGCACTCTTGAAACAGGGCGGGTGTCCTTTCGCAATATTGATAGTGGACAAAACAGGCACCAAATATCAATAAATTAAGCGACAAAAGTCGCAGAAAGTCTTTGATGTAGCGAGACATATTCTCCACCGTGCTCCTCTCCTCTTTTGGCGTTGTCTTCCTCTTTTTATGTGGGGGATCCATGATGATAAAAGGGGAGCGAAAACGAAAGCGAACTGTCAGTTGGAAGTACACAACTTCGTGTGCGGGTAAAATCGCCGAATTTTCCCAAGTCCGAAATATTGTGACACAAAACGGACATTGGCAAAACCAATGGGTGCAAAGTTCAGGCTTGACGTCACGAAAAGGAGGCTGTCTCTTTTCCTAGGGACATAACTCGCCCCCTCTGCTATTTGCAGTGACCATCAGCTATTGTTTACATGGCCTCAACCAGACTACATTTTGAGGTCAGATCAAGCCGACATGGCCCAGAGCCGTACCCCAACCCTTTCAACCCGCCGACCACTTTCGTTTATTGCCCACCCCCTTCCCTCAGCAGAGAGAGTGAACATGCTCAAGTGCACTCATCAGCAAGTGAAAGGGATGGTCAAAGTAAGTCAGGACGCCTCACCCTTGACCATGACAACAGCTTGATAGCCACCCAAGAAGCTAAATTTAGCAGACTCACTCCATAGTGGGAAAATACGGAATTATTCTTTTAAAATATGAAAAGAAAATTCTGAAACATGTTTTCAATGAAATAAAATTATATAAATGTCACTAATAAATACAAACGTGTGAATAATTGTGATATGTTTCAGACAACCTAGAAATATATGTGAATGTAACATAACTGATGTAGTCCAAAATTCATGTATTTTCAGAAAAATTGTGCAACGTACAGTGAATTGTGGTAGTGTCAGGATGGCAGATAAATGGAGAAAAGAGGCTAAATCATAGAACAGGGATCATTCCACCATTGATCCAGGACTAATGAATAAAAGATAAGTGATCCCTAGCCTTGTGGTGAAAACATCAGTATTAATTATACACCCCACCCCTCCTTGCACGACACACATAAATTAACTGACATTCCTAGGCAAACTTAAATGTAGGAATTTTCATAAGTTAATGGGGGCAACATAAAAAGCTTATTAACTTGAACAACATTGTTGTTACTCACTGTAAAGCTTATTAACTTGAAAACCATTGCTGTTACCCATGGTAAAGCTTATTTAACTTCGAAAAAAATTTCTATTACCCATTGTAAAGCTTATTAACTTGAAAAACATTGCTGTTACTCATTGTAAAACTTACTGACGTATAAATATTGCCGTTACCTATGGTAAGGCACACTTAACGTTAATTATATAAAATGGTTCACCATGTGAATCCAATCTGATAAAGGGTGAGGTACGCTTAAGACCTGGAACGCCAGAAGTAAGTTCAATTTATTGGTTACACCAAGTTTCAAAGTACCTCACACGTAAGTTCCTAAGGAACAGATTACACATGGTTACTCAGGTTGTAGTGAAAAAACCTTGAAAGATCTACCGCATGCTGGAAATAACTTTTTCCTGATTGGCAACAACTGCATGTGATACTTTAGTGTTGTAAGTGCAGACTTATAGCCTAGCGAATCAATGATGGAGTCTGGCCAACTCGTATTATTTGATTTGCCCAGGGTAACTAAGACTGTAGTTACATTGTCACTCAGTGACGTGGAAGTCGGACGAAACTTCGTCCCCTTAATTGAAAAAAAAAATGTAGTTAAAGTGACTTCCGGTGCTAGCCACCACACAAGCGGTGCAACATCGTTCTGAACAAGCTATTCAAAATTAAATTAGCAGGCATAGGGATGTCGTGCATATTCTAAGTTAAATAGGTGCAATCACAACGCTTACATACTACAAAATAATGTCTATGACATCAAGTTATTGGAACCTTGCATATCTGGAACAGATAAGCAGCACAAATGAAAAAAAATGATATTTTAACACTGCTTAAAATAAGTTTTTACTATCCTAAAATACTTACCTTCAGTATTATGTGCTAAAATCGCATTTTATGCTTTTAAATTGCTCAAAAATTAAAAATCATAAATAAAGCAAATAGTTCCTCCCACTCCCACCAGGGACGCCACCCTGCATTCCACAATACAAGCAGGCATCCATGATACCTCATATCGCTTTGCAACCAACGGGTTCAGCGACAGAGGGGAGGCGGGTGGGTTCTACTGAAGGTAAGTATTTTAGGATAGTAAAAACTTATTTTAAGCAGTGTTAAAATGTCGTTTCTTACTATCAACAAAATACTTACTTCAGTATTATGTGCTGACTTCGTCCAAGCGGTGGGGGCCAGCAAGAACCCGTGGAAATATCCTAAGTGTTAACTACCCTTCCAAGACCACACAAAAAAGGGTACCCTCCTAAGATGTTTCTTCATACATGTTGAGCCGAAGAAAACAACTATACAAGTCCTTGAACTGTAAGTGACGCACTTCTAGCTCACAAAGTCCACCACCCACTGAGCAAAGTCTCTCCACTGTGTACAAGCTCAGATTACAACCAGAAAGCCATTCTGATTGATTCGGATAATCGCCTACCAACCGTAAGGCCATATCCCATCAGCCTATCCAAATACTAGATCCTGTGTGTGTACAACACTACGCCGTGTAACGTCTTCCACTGTGCACAAACAAATTCCGCAACACTTCAGTTCGAATCGTTGCACATGACAATCGCTTACCCAGAGTAAGTCCATGTCCTAAAAACTGGCACAAGTCCCAGTCATAATCCTCCGTCCGCTGTCTACAAGGAGTCTCTCACTGTGTACAATTGCCTTCATCAAAGAGTAGGAGGACTAGTCGCGGTTAATGACCAATACGACTACGAGCTACCAAATGTTACTTCATCGACTTGGCTCCCCTCGAACCGCTGACATCACGCAGATAGTGGCTGATGAAAGTGTTGTTATGGTTCCATGAGCACGCCGCCACGACCTCATCCAGCGGCGTACCGCAGCCATAAGCCCACGAAGCCGCCAGAGCACGAAGTTCGTGAGCCCGCACCTCAGTTGGGAGATCAATGTGGTTCGGACCGAGTTCATAAGCGCGTTTAATGACTTCGCAGATCCACTTTCCCAACCTGAAAGGGGTCACAGGAAGCTGCACAAGATCACCAGACACCTTGTCAACCTGGAAAAACAATGGAGCGGGTGGAGCTGTTCTCTCGGCATGAAGCCCTTTCGAAGGAGGAACAGGAGTTCTGTCCAGATAGAGTCGAAGGGCACGTACAGGGCACTGCACTTTCTCATTCCCGCCGGGGTCAACAATCGAAGCAAGGGCTTGAATAGCAATGGGCATTGGAACCGAATCTGCTTTGGAATTCTTCGCCCGAAAGTGGGCAGGAAACGTCAACGTAACCGACGACCACCCCTTTGAGAACCTCAGATACCCATCCTCCCTAGAAAAGGCTGCGAGTTCACTTTGTCTCGCCGCTGAGGCCAAAGCCAAAAGGAAGACAGTTTTCTGCGTTAGATGTAGAAGTGAAGCCGAATGAAGCGGTTCATACGGAACTGAAGACAGGCTTTCCAAAACAAGGGGAAGATTCCAACGGGGAAAGAGTTTACGAACCTAAGGTCGTGCATTCTCAAATGGCAGCATCAACCTTGAAATCAACTTGCTGTCAATTGCAGGACAGTTGCCGATGCAGGAGAGGACCGAATTTATTGCAGATCGATATCCCTTGATGGCAATGGCAGTTGGGGCCTTTGTCAAATAGGGTCTCGAGAAAAAGAAGCCAAACTCTCCACAGAAGGATTACAAGGATCAAGATTCTCTGTTAAGCACCAGCTACACCACTTCTTCCATTTTGTCTCGTAAATCTTCACAGTCGATTTCCGATGACAGAGCAACAAACGGTTGGTTACTGGCGACGAGAAACCATCCTTCTTTAGATTCACCTTTAGAGTCTCCACCCGTGAAGATGAAGAATATCTGGCTTTGGGTGGAGAGTCCTTCCCCCGTGTTGGGAAAGGAAGTTCTTCGTAAGCGGGAGCGGGATGGGATCCTCCTTCTTCAACTCCATTAGATCGACAAACCACGACGCCGCTGGCGATAGAGGTGCCACAAGAATGAAACTCCTTTGACAGTGACGTATCTTGTTCAGTACCGCCGGAAGAAGGCGGAACGGTGGAAACGCGTACGCAAACATCTTTTCCCAAGAAATGCTTAGGGCGTCCGTTGCCCAGGCTGCAGGATCTGGGAAAGGGGACACGTATGCAGCCAGTTGATTGTTGAACTTCGTTGCTAACGGGTCGACGTACGGTGTCCCCCCACTTGACAAAAAGAGATTGGCAGACGCAAGGATCGAGTTTCCACTCCGTCGTTGGGGTTTCCGTTCTTCTCGACAGTTCGTCTGCCCAAAAAACATTCAGATTCCCTGCGATGTGCCTTGGAAGAAGAGTCACCCGAAGAGCAGCACAAGTCTCGAAAAGATGGAAAGTTTCGGTCATCAGGGAAAAGGAATGTGTTCCCCCACCTCTCCTGACATAAGCCACCGCTGTTGAATTGTCCGACATTACTGCCACAACCTTGTCCCGAAGAAAATCCTTCCAAACCTGTAAAGCAAGACGAACAGCCCTAAGCTCGAGCACGTTGATGTGAAGGTCTTGTTCCTCCGGTGACCAAACCCCCGAAGCCGAGAAACTTTCCATGTGAGCTCCCCAACCTGAAGTCGAGGCGTCTGTGAACAGTAGAACATTCGGAGATGGTTCGTGGATAGGTTCGCCCCGAAGGAGATTGGACTGGTCCATCCACCACCTGACAGCAGAAACTGGAAGGTTGAATAAAGGAACAACGTCTGACCAGTCGAACCGGGGATTCCATTCCTCCTTCCTGAACCAGCGCAGCGGGCGAAATCTCCACATTCCCTGGGGCACAAGCTTCGCAGCCAAATCGATTAGATCTATTACTGACTCCCGGCCTAGAAGAGCTTCTAAACTATTTTCACTCTTTCTTTCAATGAAGGCATTTTACCTGCAATTTGGAAGACTGCCGTGGTAATTCCGGTATTTAAGAAGGGAGATGCAGCTGAACCTGGCAACTACAGACCAATTGCTCTCACGGTCGTCCCATGTAAGATTATGGAGACCATTCTACGTGACTGTATGCTAACATTTGCTAAATCTATTGATCTAATTTGTGGTGTTCAATTTGGATTTATGCTAGGCCGTTCAACCACCCTTCAACTCCTATTGTGTTTGGACAGGTGGACATCAGCCATGGACATCGGGGTGCCCACCGATGTTGTTTATTTTGACTTTTGTAAGGCTTTTGAGTCGGTAGTACACTCAAAGCTTTTGTTTAAACTTGGACAATCTGGCTTCGGTGGCAAACTTTTAAAGTGGATCAATGCATTTATCAGTGGCAGGACACAGAGAGTTTTGGTTGGAGATTCAACTTCAGCGAAACAAAAAATTATTATCGGAGTTCCACAGGGCTCAGTTCTGGGCCCACTCCTTTTTGTGATTTACTTAAATGATCTAACCGTAAATTGTGCAAATGTCAGCCAGTCGTAGTTCGCGGACGATCTGAAACTGGATTCCAATATAATTAACGCAGCTGATTGCAGACTTTTATCAGGTGAAATTGACTCGGTCAAAAATTGGGCTGCTACTTGGCAACTTCCTATATTAATTTCTAAATGCCACTCATTGCATGTTGGACCAACTTATCTAAGTACAACCTATTTTCTGGATGGACAATCTCTTCCTGAGGTTGATGAGGTGAGAGACCTTGGTGTCTGGTTTTGTGCAGATTTGAAATTTAGTCTACACTGCACAAAAATTGCTGCAGCAGCTTTCAAAAGTATGGCCGTAGTTAATCATTGTTTTCCCACTGGGGATCTTAAGCTTCGGGTGTGGGCATTCAGGGTGTTTGTGCGCCCAATTTTGGAGTATGCCAGCCCAGTTTGGTCTCCGTCACTACTACGGGATATCGACCGTATAGAGTCGGTCCAACGGAGGTTCACGAAGTCCCTGCCGGGCCTGAAGAATGTCCCATACATTGAGCGTCTTAGAATTGCTAATCTTGAATTACTCGAGCTGCGGCGACTGCGGATCGACCTCGTCTTGACCTTCAAAATAGTGCGTGGATTTCTGCCGTTGGCACTTCCCTTCTTCGGGCTCAATCATGTGAATTTCACAAGAGGTCACTCGTTCAAGCTCAAACCATTGCCAGCACGCTTGAATTGTAGAAGTGGTTTCTTCTCGTTGCGAGTCGTTAAGGTATGGAACTCACTTCCGGAGTCAGTTGTTTCTTCAACTACTGTTCAGGGCTTTCACAGGCTTCTAACCAAAGTGAATCTAGAAAAATTCTTGCAGCGTCACCCACGGGAGCTCTAATTCTGGGTCTTGTTTGTCCCAAATTGTTCTTCAGTTTTATCATTATTTCTACTTTTTTAATGTTTGACAAATGGCTTATACTACCATGCTTACAATTTATTCGTATTTTACAACTGAGTTTTACTTTTCATCCTGCACTATTACCCCTCATTCACGCTCTCTAGTTCACATTTCTAATGACACCCCTTTTAGGTTGGCTATCAGAGACCCGCCAGGGCCCTTGCCTTTCCAGTTGCTCCTGCAACGAAGTTTACATTATTATTATTATTAAAGACGAATGAATTTTCAGAATCCACTCCGGGGAGGGACAGACGATAAAGTTGACGAGATCGAAATGGGCTCCCAGAAAAACAAAAACTTGGCTTGGAGACAGGCGAGACTTGAGCATGTTTATCCCCAAACCCAAGTTGGAAAAAAGGGTGATGCAGAAATGAAGATCTCGAAGCAACCCTTGACGAGAAATGCTCCTCACCAGCCATTCGTCCAAATATGCATGCGCTTTGATTCCCTCCTGGTGGAGATGACACAGAACCGGGTAAAGGACGGCAGTGAATACCAAAGGCGCTGTGCTTAGACTAAAAGGCAGAACCTCGAAATGGTAGGTTTTTCCTCCCGACATCAGGCGAAACAGGTGAAACACCGAAGGGTGGAGAGGAACATGAAGGTAAGCATCTTCGAGGTCGATGGAGATGAACTCGTTCCTCTGAAGCGCTTCCCTTATTGACACAATCGTCTCCATCTTGAAATGCACCTTGGGGAGACGTTTGTTGAGTTTCCGCAAGTTGAAGATCAAACGGCTGCCCCCTCCCTTCTTCCCAATGACCCTCGCAGGGCTCCAAAACCCCTCGGTGTGTGGGGGTGATTATCTCACAGCTCCCCTTTTGCAGCAGTTTCTGAATCTCCAGGTCGAGAACCGGATTCGAAGGAATGTCCCGAATCCACGCAGGAGGCTCTAAAGTGAGTGCTGGAACCGACAGGAACGGAGGTCTGTAACCCTTCGACACAATTGAGAGAACGTAGGCATCTGTAGTTATCTTTTCCCATTCGGACACGTGATGCCGCAACCTTCCCCCCACCTGACGGTGATCGGGGAAAGGTCTCAAGGGAATGATGTCAGCATTGGCGGGGCCCTCTTCTGCCCCAACTTCTAAAGCTGCCACGTGTTTGACGAAAGCCACCTTGACCTCTTCCACGCGGCTGGGAGGAGGCCTGGTCCGAAAAGGGGGCTGGAGGCGGAAATTTCTCATACGAGGCGGAAGGCTTCTTTCCTCCTTTCAAGTTTTTCTTGAACTGAGCGAAGTCCAGAGATTTCCGAAAAGGCCCAATCCAGTTAGACTTCACCTTCTTCTTGTGAGATGGTGGGTTCTTTGTGTTAAGAGCCTTAACCTTTTCTTTCAATTCTGGCACCAAATCCAACAATTGGCCATTGAAGAGATCAGTTGACTTATGGCTCGGCAACAGGCGCAATCTTCCCACCGTTTCTAAGGGTATGTTGGCAGCATGTTCCAAAAAGGCATCTCTCTTGCGGAAGACCATGTTCAACAATAGCCGAAGTTCCCAGTTAAAAGCATCTTTCATGAAAGAAGACGCTCGCTTCATCAACTGCAAGCAGTCTTCAATAATGGAATCGGTCTTGAACTCAGGATGTGCCTGCAAAAATGTCTTCAAAGCAGCGGCAGCTGCAGAGTACGACAGATCCGCATGAGAGTTAGCTCGAACACCAGAATGAAGAAGGGACTCATCAGCGGTATATTGCGTCGTCGGCATCTTTTACTGCTGGAGACGGAAGAACGGAGTCCAACTCGAATGCTTGAAGCTCAGGAATGTACTCCACTTCCTTGAAAGTCTGGTAGCGCTTTTTAGACGGGGTTTTGAATCCCTCACACGCAAAGAAAAAAGTACGCATTTTCCTATCATGAGGGGGCAAGGGGCCCGAAGCAGTCGCAGACTCATCATTTTTCCTCGTCAAAGACTCCAAATTCAAAAGCTGCCTGAAAGCCACCTGGGACTGTGGGATATGAAAGGGCTGAACAGCTTTATGTCCAAAATTGGGATATGTCTCGAAGGGCGGGTCATCTTCGTTCACCTTCACCGGTTGCTGCTACTTGCAAAACGGTGTCTTCTGCAGATAATGGAACACCGAACGAGCATACTGCTTCCATGGCACAAAACCCGGCCCCTCGTTATAAATATCCTCGTTCGAATCAGAGCCAGAAGATTCCTCTGCCCTTTTCTTTTTTCTCTCCTATTGGTGCCTCATCATCATCGGAATCACAACTGACTACAACGTTGCCCTTCTTTTCAGACATCTTGCAGCCACACTTAGCAGGTAAAATGTTGGCGGAGCTCGTCGAAGGAGAATTCAAATCCGTCAGCAAGAATCTCCTATCACGTGTGGAAACAGGCGAATCCACTTTGCTTCTATTCGCACCACTTGGAGAATCGGTGGACAAACCCGACGTCTGCAATGTCAAAGAAATCTTCCTTTTCGAATGTCCAACGTGGCTTACACTCCCAACTGTTGAACCACTTCTAACACTCCACGCCCTGCACTGATGCTGGAGAAGACATCCTGAAACGCTGCAGACATCTGTGTGGGGATCCCTCATGATCAGTAAAAAAGTCCACAACCACCTGCTGCAGCTGACAGAGACGTCTGTATGCCACATCATCAGACGTCCGATGTCGACAACCTAGGCCTTTCAGCGGTGGCCGACCCCGACATTCGCTACGGGACGGCACCTCAATAGCACTTCCCCCACGAGAGGGTGAATTGATCGTTTTAGGCCTCATGTCAATCCTATTCCACGAACGTGGGGATGGATGACACCCATGCTCACGCTCAGAAGCCAGGCCGGACGTCGTGCCGACCTCCGACTCTGACCCAACTCCCCTCTTTCCTTTAATTGGGGAGGCCACAATCGCGATTACAGGACGTGAGCATGAAACGATCATGCTAACACCACTACAACCAATATTCCTACTTTTATCTTCATTTTTAATATCAGATTCTACTTCCTTTCTAGCATTGTCACATTTCGTAGTCTCACACTCACCTTTCTCCCTTCCAGTTTTAAATTTAGTAGCATCAGACACACTTTTCTTTTTCTCATTTTTTATAAGTTTATCACCACCGGACTCACTTTTCTTTTTCTCACTTATAAGTTTATCACCACCGGACTCATTTTTCTTTCTTACAGTTTCACAAGATTTAGTGCCAGACTCCTTTTTTCCCTTCTCACCGTGTACAACAGAAGATTTAACGCGAGAAAGTTTCGATTGCGATGCCGAAGCTTTCATTTTCGAATCAGGTTTCACTTCACATTTAAACTTCTTAGCGCCACTCGAAGCCGACGTCTGCTTATGGTGCCGCGATCCCTCACCCGACGTCGGCATGGAAGGGGAGGAACGCTTGCCGACATCCGGTTTAGCCCAGAGCGCCGCCATCTTGGAACTCTGAGCCTTGACCGCATCAAAGCGGCTGTCAAACTTTTCCGACATTAAACTCGTTAATTTAGACTCCACCAAATCAAACTTCGCATTCACCCTAGCATCCGCAACTTTATTCACTTCGGTAACTACCAAGCGTAAATCCGACTGCGTCCAATTAAGAGACGCGAAAGAACACGGAGAAACAGAAGGAGAACCCCCGATGTTGGCATCAGCGTCCGCGAAAATATTTGCCAAATCCATCGTAGGATTACCGCGCAAATCCTCTAAACGCAAATCGATGGAAGTTTTATTCGAAATAGGGGGAGGGGGGTCCGGAGAAACATGCTTAGAATCTTCCGAACTTGATCGAACACGCAAATCCTGACGCTGCTTCGAATTTTTCCACTTACGCAAAATCTTGGCAATCGAATCCGCACTTATGCGCAACACAAATGGTACATTTGTCGGTAACAAAATTACAACACCTACATTTTCGACAGGCTGGATACAAATCTAGTGGTGTTTTCACGTGTACACACACAGGGAATTCACTGGAGTTGATATGCTTAACAATTTCGTCCGACGGCATGACTACGAGCAATTTTTCACCAAAAAGACTTTATAAGCATAACGAGCACAACCATCATAAAGGTTTGCTCAAAGCGATATGAGGTATCATGGATGCCTGCTTGTATTGTGGAATGCAGGGTGGCGTCCCTGGCGTGAGTGGAAGGAACTATTTGCTTTATTTATGATATTTAATTTTTGAGCAATTTAAAAGCATAAAATGCGATTTTAGCACATAATACTGAAGTAAGTATTTTGTTGATAGTAAGAAATATATATGTTGTATAATTGCTGCATTTTGATTTAATTTTAAATCGTAGGTTTCTGGAATTTTAGAATTCCAGCATCTGACTTTCCTATGTAGTGGTCGCTTACGTTCAGGAGGACCAATGAGGTAGCATAGGCAAAACCGGTTTTTTTGCCATGCAAAAGAGCTCGTTATAGACGATAGCCTTACAGACAAATCACTCTATAACATTCACTCAAGTAACGAATACGAGTCACTAGAGCATCGCACGACATTAGGCTCAAGAATTGTACCGATCACATCCTGTAGTATAACATATTTATTGTGAGGAAACACAATAATTTCTAGAAGTCATGTGTGTTGGCGGAACCTTAACTGTTAGGTTCGACCTGAGCATGATAGTCAAAATGGGTTATCACACATATACATTAACAAGGTTCTTAAAATGCCATGATAGATGGCTTTCTGTATTGGTCAGTTTGAACTGTCACGTGGTAGTCAAAAGGGAAAACAGACAAACACGAATATAGTTGTTTCTTTAAAAGCTACGATTGACGGCTTCCCACACGGGTTAGTCTGAACTGTCTCGTAGTAGTCAAATGGGTGAAACAAATACAAGTAAACATAAATATATTTTACACACCACATCAAAACGAGCCGCATATATAATGAGTTGCAGTACTCGTTATGCTGCTATGAGAATGAAACTTAGTCAAATGCAGACACTAACAAAGATACTACCGAAACGTGGAGTATGTGAAAATATTTTGAACATTAAGTACGCAATAGGCACACAGTCGTGAATATTTTCATTGGGAATAACAGTACATGACACTTAAATGAAGGGGTTAAGCGAATATGACTTAACGGTGTAACAAAACAGGTATCCTGTCCCCTCCCTTGTCCTAATGCTTATTTTGTTACTATGTAGCATGAAAATGTATCAAATAAGTAATAAACATGTTAGAACTGATTTTGATAACTTGGTCGCCAGTTTGAATCCCAGCACGGGACCAAACAAGTGATGTTGTATTCAGAAACATACAAGTTTCTAGGCGACTCATGTATGTAGCATGCATATGATATTTTATTTTATGAAGACTGTGTATTCCGATGAAATCTTGTTGCCATTGGTACCGCAGGGAAATAATGATTAAATTTGACAATGTCAAATAGTACTGTTCGAATCGAACCATGGACATTCCATATTTTAGTACTTATAAATTTGCTTATAAAGAGCAATTTGCAGTCACGTTTGGCTATAAAGTGACTTTTCTTCAAAATATGAAGAGGCAAGCAACAAGACTTCAAAGGGAAAATAGTGAAAGTTGACAAAACATAGCCAGTAACACTTGTGTTTTCTTTCATTCCCCCAGCTAGAACAAAACTAGGCCAAACGGCTGGCGACGTAATTACCGAGGGTAGAGAAACCTACTCAGCATTGAACGACCTTGGCCGGATCATGGCCAACTCAAGGTCGAAGATAGAGAACAACCTGATATGGGAAAGTGCCACGCCTCTCTCCTTGAAAGCGAGAGGGAAAACAAACCCATGTGGCCAGCTCAGAGAAAGTGAAATATTATTTATTTCAGATCAACAGCAACAAAATTGAATTTATTAAATTTGAGTTCAGTTACATGGAGAATGTGCTCTCGAGTCTTGCATGCAACTTAAGCCATACAGTATTTTATTCCAATTCCACCAGAATAGTATTGCGCAATTAATGAGGCAATTTAATCTTGCTGTACATAAGTATTGCCCTGATTTCTGTGAAGGTTGTTTTATTACCTCAAAGAAGGTGCGTTTTCCCTAGTCACACGACAATTAACTTTGGGCCAGTCGGTAAATGCGAAATTCTTGCTTAATCATGTAACGCAGTTTCTGTTATAAATGAGCTGGGTTTGGAAGCTAAAATAAGGAACCTCTAAAAAGGTACCATGATTTTAGGATGAACAGGGATTATGTAAGGAAATAATTAAAGCTTAATTAATATTCATAACATACATATTTGCGTAATATCATACATTTATTAAATGCATGAGCCGAATATTTATTCGGATAGATCAAAACGACTCCAGATAGTAAATATAATTGGGAGTCCTCTTCAAAGACGACCGAGAGGCGGCAAGATCATTTGTAACTTGAACAAGTGTAATTACACCTATTGTTAGTTTAAAGGATGGCATTACCAGTTGACAATATTTACGACAGTTTCGTAGAACCTAAATGACTTTCTAGAAGTAGATTTAATTACGATAAGATCGTCGCTCGTGAGCGATCACTTCGTGGAATAACAATAAATCCCTCCCACACGGGACAGTTAATTATGGCAGCATATAACTTCAGAGGTGTCTCACGTCCGGGTGTAGAGGGACGTGGAGGTATGCGTCCTTGAGATCCAATGAAACTGGGTATTCCTCGTCCCTCAGCGCCTCCCGTATCTTCCCTATCGTTTCCATTTTGAACTTCTCCTTCTGAATGTGGCTGATTAGACGACGAAGATTGAAGATCAGGCGGGTGCCCCCTCCTTTCTTCGGGATGACCCTCACTGGCTCCAGAAGCCCTTGGAGTCTGGTCGACATCTCTCGATTGCTCCCTTTCGGAGCTTTTCCACTTCACTGCGAAGCTTGCAATTCGTGACCTGGTTCCCCCAATCTGGGGCCTTGCCTGAGGGTCGTGGTGCCAATGAAAGGGGGGGGGGGGTGTAGTAGCCAAACTCTATCGTCTCCAGAATGAAGCTGTCGTTTGTTATCGCCTTCCAGTCATCGAAGTGTTTCACCAGTCTCCCACCCACCACCAGCCGGTGATTGGGGAGAAACCGTCCCGATTGGTCGTCAAGGTCTGCTACCGGCTGTCCGTCCTCTCCCTCGGAAGAAGCCTCTCCCTCGATGTTGACCTCTACCTCTTGGTTGTGTGGGAGTGTCCCGAAAGGGCTGCAGATCAGTCCTCTTTTCCCCTCTGTCCAGTCCCCTTCCTCTTCCTTCCTGGTTGTTGTATTGTGGGTAGGGGGCATAAATCCTGTTCGCAGATCTTGCCATCCCTCAGTTCTCTCTGTGAGCAGGGTTACCTGCTGGTTGTGACTTGGGTCTTTTCCCTCAGCTCGGGAGCGAGTTGGAGGAGTTTGCTGCCGAACAATTCTGTCGATCCGTGTATGGAGGTTAACCTCAACTGGCCTGCTATGTCCGTGGGAATATTTGCCGTGGTTTCAAGGAGAACGTCCCTCTTGCGGAAGACAGTGTTGAGCAACAGCCGGGAGGACCAGTTAAGGCTGTCTCTCTAGAACGACAACGCCCTCTTCATCATGTAGAGGCACTCTTTTACTGTCTGGTTTTCCCTGAGAGAACGTACTCCGCCACCAAAGTCTTCAAAGCTACCGTCGACGCCGAATATGCGAGGTCTGCATGAGATTTTGGGTGTATGCTGCATCGCAAAAGTACTTCGTCTTCGTCAAACTGTTTTATCGGAATTCAAATGAACTGGGGTGTTTTCAGCGTTAAATCCAGTTCGAGGTTCATCCTCTCCGGGAAATACTCCACCTCCGGGAACGTCAAGTACCTTTTCTTGGACGGGGCTCCCTTCCCCGTTGACCTGAAGAAAACCTTTGACATACTGTGGGGGGAGTGGCTTAGAGACACGAATCGGTTGCCCGCATTTCCTCGTGAGGGATTCCGTATTTAGCAACTGCCGAAAACCCACAGCCGATTGAGGAAGGTGGACGTGAGGGGGGGGGGGGGGCCTGGGGGGCTCCGGATCCGGAGTTAACAAACGTCTCGTGAGGAGGGTCGGCTGGATCCGCTTCCACCGGTGCTGTCGACTTGCAATGCTGGGTCTCCTTTAGGTATTTGTACACGGAACCTGCGAAGTGCTTTCAATGTATAAAACCCGGCCCCTCCTCGAATGGGTCGTCTTTGTTCGTAGACTCGGGGGGGGGGGGGGGGGGATTGAGCGACGGTTTCTTCCCAATGTCTTTCTTGTGCATGTTGTTCCTCACCAAAGCTCCTTTCTTCAAGTAAAACGTCGTCTTCGCTGAAACCGACTTTCCTCCGCTTTGGAGCTGATGACAGGGAACTGATCGATCTCCCTCTTGTTGGTCACAAGATCGTCTGGTGTGTAGTGAACCTGGTAATAGTTTTGCGAGTCCTCGTATTCGTCGTACTCTTCTTCCCCGTACTCTTCGTGCTCCTCCAGTGAATGTTCGTCAATCCAGACCTTTGGTAGAACTACCCTTACCAGCGATCTGCTGCCCTTTGTACTTCTCAACTTGGCCCTCATAATGGCTCGGAGATCCCCGGCAAACTTGTGGACTGCGCGGTTGTGCGGACTGTGATGTCGCGCGAAGTGCGAACCGTCACCTGCGAATCGCGATCGTTGCGATCCAGCGAACTGTGTTGTCGTGTGTGCGAACTGTGTTGATGTGCATGCGAACTGCGATCTAGATTGCGATCCGTGCAAACTGGCAAACTACGAGAAGTCCCGGTGCAGGAGCCTCTCTTAGGCCTCCCCGACCTAGGATTTTTGTCTACCGACATCGCCCTCCCGTTGGCCTTTTTCGTGCGTGGGCGTGGGCAGGGCTTGCCTAGACTAGAGTGAACTGTCCCCATGTCCGCTAACCCTTTTCTCGGGTGCTGACGGATTGGTCTGCTTTTTCACTGAACCACTCACCTGTCCGCTTTCCTTCTTTTCTGGTGCGGATGGCATGTCTTTTGAATGCTTCCCCTCACCTTTTTTCTTCCTGGAGGCCAAGTCCGACGCCCAATGCTTGTTACTTGTAAAGGCTGTGAGCCAAAATCCTGATTGGATAGGATACCCGGCACCAAAAATCAAAAACTTGAAGAACCAATTTTTTTCTTAGCACTCGGTAGCGCTAGGCCTAACCACCAAAGCCTTTAACTTCAACTTTGTGTATCTCCCTGGAAAATGGACAATAACGATCCCTGTTTTCAACCCTTAATAGCCACGAACTCTGTCTTCAACTCCACGGAAACAGAATGTTAAATTTCAACTCCAATAATTATTGACAGCAATTTGAAAAACGCTCCAAACTGAGCGCACCGCACGCAAATCGCCGATCGCCATTTTCCGAAAAACAAAACTTGTATATTTGTAGTTAATTATTTTTTCTTAGGCATAAAGCCGACTAGCTTAGTGTTGTTGTAGGAGGGGCTGCCAATCGACACTAACCACATACATGTAAAAGAGGACCCGTACTCGACGTTTTTATTCTATACTAAGGTGACGATTTTAGGAACCATGAAAACTTCGATTGCACTCTTGTTATTATCTGTGGCCACAATAATACCTTAATTCAATGCGTTTTAGCATTCACACACAAGCTGTTTCATTTAATTTTTATTTGCTTCGTGCTTTTAAAAAGGCAATTTATTAACGTAACTTCTTCCCATGAAATCTACCTTGTCCAAAAAACAGCATTTTTTTCTATAAAATTTTACCGGACATTTTAGTGTTATATCTTGTATTTATTTCAGGGCTCCGACCATGGTAACCATGGTAGTTTAAACCAAAAAATAATAGGCCTATTCACGTTGTTATGAGTTCAAAACTCGATTGCACTTTCCAAGCCAAGGCCTCCCATGCCCCAAAAGTCGGCAATTCCCTTTGCTCTAAGAGTAGCTTCAATTTCCCCTCCAGTCAGAGCAGCGCAGCTCCCTCATCCGTCCGCGCTTTCACTCCCTCATGCTTGAGTGACAGCTTGGCCGGCCTGACCCAAACTCTCCCTCTCCCGAGGTTCTCTACCCAACTCCACCCCCCCCAAAAAAAAAAGTAGCTCTCCTACAGGGTCCTCCCTGCAGCCAGGCAGCAGCTATAAAACCAAGTTGCAGAGAGAAATCGACAGCATTGCTCACTGATCTCAAAGGCTAGAGGTTACTACGATGGTCGAAGTGGAGATGTCCCCATGGGTCCGATTGTTGCCATGCTGGGCAAGGTAGTAGTTTCATAGGTAACTAGTTCAATTTTTGAAAGTATTCTTTTGGACATTATTTCTTAATTTATAATTCTTACACTTAACTTTTAACTTTGAGAATGATTATGGGTAGTTAAACAGCCATCGGCATTTCTGGCCTAGAACTCCCATAACTTAAGGGTTTAAGGTCCCCTTCCTAAAAACCGGCTTTTTTTTCTTATTTATGTTGAACTCAGTGTTCTTCTAAATAATCCAATGATCACTTAGTATTATCGTACAGCTTTGACGTCTTTTGGTTGTGTACCAGGTTTCACTATTTGACAAAGTTTGATCCTTAACAGTGGTTCTGGAAACAAAACTTAGATTATTTTACAAATGTAAGGTGCATTCTGTAACTTAGAGAGTCCGGTGACTCAACCATCTTTTTCTATTTGAAATTGTAAATTAGTGTGAACTTATAACGTGTTCCATTGCCGATTTTATTGTAAATCCTCGTGTGCTTTTATTTTTAAGGGGAGGCTTGCACCCAAAATATCGAATTTTTCAGAAAATTCCAAATTTTTTTTTTTTGCATCAAATCGTACCTTAATGTGTTAATTTTACATTTTACATAATTTAATCCACACTCCTTATTATTTTCCCAGTAATTTATACGTATTTCTGCAATGGTGTATCAACTGCAAAGCTCAAATCTAGCCAAAATACTACAAACTTTACATATTTATATCTTCGCTTCTAATTATCGTATCGTCGTAATTTTTGTTTGTCTTGAAAGGTCGTTTTTTCCTGTAAATGCAGCCATTAGTTTCGTTTATGGCCGGTAGATGGAGCCACGGGTATCGCTAAAATGAAATGCCACGTGGGTTGTGTCGTTTATTGAATTGCCTCCCACCTCAATGCACAAGGAACAGCGCTGCAATGCGGGGAGGCTGGCACGCAAGCGGGAACAGCCAGATTCGGCGCGTTTCTCGTAGATTTGTATGAGCTGCTCGTTAGGCTAAAAAAAATGGGTAAACCGAAGTTTCATACTGCCAATAAGTTTTCTGGAAAGAAAACTAAGAAAAGGATGAAACAGTTGGCGAATTTAAAACAGATGAAACTGCAGAATAAGACATTCCAATCACACGATGACAAGCCAAATGAAACGCCAGCTGTAAGTAAGGTGGTGATGACAGCCAGTGAGCGAAAAAAGGGATATTTTCCAAGTGTTGTCATTCCTCCAAATCCTACTGTAAAACCTGAAGAAACTTGTCAGCCTGATTATGTGCTTATTTCAACAACTCAGTTACAGAAAATTGTCTGCAATTTGTCGTGCCCAACATGTCATGCAACAAATGTCCGAGTGATACATAAGAATGTAAAATTAGGTGTCGTTGTCAAGACTGTTGTATACTGCGAGAATTGTGATTATACAAATAGTGAGCTTACATCGCCTAACATAGCAGGTGCATATAAGTATGACATAAATTACAGGCTTGTTTCTTCCTTTATAGACATGGGCAGTGGGTATGCTGGGTTAGAGAAACATTGCTTGTTTACTGGGATGCCTAAAATGCACGAAGCAACTTTTATTAGGTATGCCAAGAATGTCAGTGAAACAGCCAAGGCTAGCACTGATTTTATTTTGAAACAAAGTGCAAAAATTGTTCGTGAGGTTTACGAAAAACTGGATCCAAGTAATGTAGGGCGGGAAGTCATTCAAATTGATGTTGCATTTGATGGTTCGTGGATGAAAAGGGGCCACACTTCTAAATTTGGTGTGGCAACTGTGATTGAGTTGCATACAGGTCTTGTTTTGGACTACGTTGTGAAAAGCAAGTACTGTCAAACTTGTGAAAACGTTTCTGCAGACTTGGGAAGAGAATCGCCTGAATTTTTTTTTTGGTTTGAGGGTCATAAACCTTCGTGTGATATAAATTTCGAAGGCCCTTCAGGAAATATGGAGGCAGAATCTGCTAAAATCATGTGGAGCAGATCTGTTGAAAAACATAATATGCAGTATACCACAATGCTTAGTGATGGTGATTCACAAACCCATGGAGTGCTCTGCCATATGAAGGTTTATGGTGAAAATGTAGAGATTGTGAAGGAGGAGTGCATCAATCACGTAAACAAGAGACTAGGAACTGGCTTGCGAAATGTGAGAAACAAACTCAAGGCACAGAAAATAACTATAGGTGGTCGGGGTTACGGGCGTCTGACCGATATGGCTATCAAGAGACTAACTATATATTACGGCAGAGCTATAAGAGACTCCCATAAGACAGTAAAAGACATGAGAAATGCAATTATGGCCACATTTTACCACTGTATATCAACGGATGAAAAGCCAATACATAAACTGTGTCCACAGGGAGAATCATCGCGATGTTTCTACAATGCAGCACTTGCCAGAAATGAAGTTCCAGCCAGTCATAAGGTAAAGCTTGGTACTCCGCTTGATTCGTCCATTGCAATCAAACACATCTTTCCAATATATGAAAGACTGACAGATGCGAGTCTTTTAAGCCGTTGCTTGAAAGGCAAAACGCAGAATGTGAACGAGTCTCTACATTCTACAATCTGGCATAAATGCCCAAAGACATCATTTCTAAGCCTGTATCGTGTAGAAGGTTGCACTGCAATGGCTATTGCAGAATATAACAAAGGGGCAAATGCAAAACTGTCTATTCTGGGTGGTAATGGAGTTGTTGTTGGTTCTGTGAGCAGTAGCATTGCAGCTGCAATTGATGCAAGACGAGTGAAAAAGAGTAAACGGAAACAACAACAGCAAACAAACCAACGCGCTATCAAGCGCAACTTGGCAAAAGCAGCTGCAAATGCAAAAATTGCAGTAGAGCAAGTCAAAACGTACAAATCCGGTTCATTTTAACTCCTAAGAAGGTAATGTTACAGTTAGGAATCCTATAATAAACTAATACTCATTGAATAGCTTGCAGAAACTTTTATGATTTTCTCGACCAATTTTCTCGGGTTTTAGTTTTTTCCAGTCCGCAATTACTATAAGCTGTTCTATTACTTGAGTTTTTCGTGTACGACTTTAATTTTTTTTTCAGGTTACTCTTTAAACTATGGAGAATGCAATTACGAAGCTAAAATTTAGGTAAAGCACCCACAAAAAATTTTAAAAAATGTTTAATTTAGGCTTACCCTAAATTTTCAGTACTGAAAATGTTGATTAAAAAAAAAAATTTTTTTTGTTATTTAAAAGAAAAAAAAATTTTTTTTGGCTTCGTAATTGCATTCAATGGGCTTCATTCAATTACTTAAAATTAACAAAAATGTGCTAAGTACAATTTTCAGACTGGTGCACATTTTATAAAAAAAAACTTAAAATACTGATTTTAGCCTTAAATTTCCAGAGATTTTAACCTGGAAAGTCGAATCCTTGTGTAAGAGTGTTTTATAATATGCCCAACATATGTGCAAAGTTTCGTAAAGATGGGTCAAATATTAAAGAAATTTTTTTTGGGGTGCAAGCCTCCCCTTAAAGCTTTCAAAGATTATTTTGTAACTCCTAGTGTTCCAATGTAAATGTGAAAAGTTAACATGTCTTATTAAAAAACCCTGCGTTGTTTTAAACGACAGTCGGACTTTTAGTCGATTTAATTGCATGAGTAAATAACTAGAAACCATTTTCATTTAACTCCAAGCCAGGCAATTAAACACCCATCGTGGTGGCAGTGAAACCATTGATAGTTAGTACCATAAAACTCAGATGGGACATGGGCGCTCCCCTCCTAACCGTGCAGTAGACACTGCAGTGCTGTATATTCCGCAAAAGTCAAAACAGTCACTGTGGGTACTCGCTCAGAATTCGCCAAAACACCAAATGTCAGTGCCTATCTGAAAAGCACCTAACGTGACAGGTAGCGCCGCTACATACTCTGTGCCCTCAGATTGTCACCAATCGGATTTCGTTTTCGCGCCTTTTTTTCCTCTATCCAGACGATGTGACTTGGCCGGCAGCAAACCACCCGGCGAACCCTTTGTTTCGGAATCTGTTGCCAGTCTTTAACAGTACGGCCGTTGAATCCTCCACATGTACGGATAAATCACTGTTCAAAAACACATTATGCTCACCAAATTCCGTGAGGGAAACGCCCGTATCAGTCACGGGGACCACAACCTCTTTGCTTTTGTCGGTGTTTACAGCATACGTCATACCACTCGACAGTCCCTGTTGTGCAATTAGAGCATTTACCGTCGACACCAAACCTGCGATGGACCCCATCGCCTCGCCACGAAATTCACCGAAGTTCAAGTCCACATGTGACAAAACTGTAGCACTCACTTTTTGCACCACTATATTTTCCATGTCTGCCGTTCGGTCCGTCACCACCACCTTGGCTGTGTCACGGGCCGCCATCACCATCGATCCTAACGTGCCCTTCGAGTACACGGTCTTAGTCCCGACCGGCAAACCATCGAATTCCGATGACGAATCCGTTGCACTGTTCACTAATCCTCAACGAAAATTGAAGCCGAAGGGTCTTTGGCCATTTCTTCTAACCTCCGACCGAGAGACGATTGCCCTTTATCCTTTTTTCTCTTCAATTGTTCCTTCTTTTGATCAGATCGACGCCAAGTCCACAAAATTCTTTTCACCAAATCCGGCCTGTGCAAATCACATATGTTACATCGTTCTGTTGTAAAATTACAAGCCCTACATCTCCTGCACAGAGGGTGGTGATCTAAAGGTGCCTTTGGCACGTGCAGGATGCAAAATCCCCATCCTTCAAAAGATCATTGATGCTAGCCAACTCATCTTCACTGTTTTGGTCGGCCATCTTTTTTCTCTTTGTTGGGAAACGCACGTCTCACCGCGGAATGAGGTTTTCCCCAAGAGGCAGGCGGCTGCAGCGGTGGCGCTAGCAGCGCGCCTAGCGGGAAGAGTGGGCAACTGACGTTGAAATCCATAAATTCCAGATTTATTGATGTTTGAGCATGGGAAAAGCAAAATTAAACGTATTTAGCATGTAGAATGGAGGTAAGTATTTTGTAGATAGTAAGAAACTGAAAAAAAAAGAACGTGCTTCTTGCAAGTATGGATTTCATATCTTTAGCAGGATGTTGATGGCACACATCACAATTACAGATTTAAAGCGATATGTCCTGCAGGCCCGGCACACTGAATGACGATCATTGGCAGCATGAACATGTGAGCAGAACGCAGAAATAAAGTGGGCCCCCGATAAAGCCGTAACTTCATTGGGAACATCGAAAACTGATGGTAAAATGCAGAACGAAGCTAAAAACAATCCACAAATCCAAAATGGAAGGCCTATAACACAATAAAGGAAGCGAATTGTCATCTTCTTGGGCCAGTAACAATAGGATTTCAAATTTACAAGAATCAAGAGCGTGAACATACATCCGTACACTAATTAACCCTGTCCTTCATGTATACGCTTTTCTACGCTTCTCCACAAATCATAAACGTACACATTTTTAAGCGTCTCATTATCTCGTGATTAAATTACTGAAACATATTCATTAAGCAGTTTAGTTAGATTTTCGAGGTCATGGTCTTAACCCTGAACATTTTATTTATTTATTTATTTATTTATTTATTTAACTTAGTCGTAGCACCATAAGGCATTATAACGACATCAAATTTACCAAAAAAAAAAGAATAACTCTTAAAACTAAGTATTAGTGTGGCTGCATAGTATACGAGAATGCTGAGCAACCAGGCTTTTCTTGAAAGCAATAAAGTCCTGATTTTGTACAGTTTCACCTGTTAGCTCATTCCAGTCCCGGAGAGTTTTGGGGAAAAAAGAAGCGGCTAAAACATTTGTTCTGCACTGGAACCTCCTAACCTTTTTATATGATCTTGCCGTGCCATGTAGCCAGGGGCAACTAGAAAATCAACAGGATTCAAGATAGTGTTCCCGTGGTAAATCTTGTGGAAGAGTACAAGTCGCTTGTCCTTTCTACAAACACTCAATGGCTGCCATTCTAAAGTGTTCAGCATGCTGGAAACGCATGCATCATATGTAAATTCATATAACACCATCCGGGTACCCCGACGCTGCACCTCTTCAAGAACATCAATTAAGAATTGAGAATCGGGGTCCCAGACTGCACTGCAGTAATCAAGTTTTGATTTGACCAAAGCATTTAAAAACCACCTCTCTCGTATGTGGCGGAGTGCCGCGAAGTATACGGTTGATGAATCTGACTTTGGCATTTGCTTCAGCACACAGGTTCAAAATGTGGTCATTCCATTTTAGCTGCTTGTTTATTTGAACTCCCAAGATGGACAGTTTATCCACCAGTTTATCCATACAGTTAAAAAGAACTTGATATGGTGCATTATAGTTCAAAAGTTAGCACATTATTTCTAATGTGATGAGTGATTGTGGAGAAATTTTCACTGCAGAAATGGGGTTGAAAGTTCTTGTAGGTAAAGTAAAGGGTTAATCCCAAAATTTAATTGGGGAGGCATTCTGGGATAAAAAGTAATAACTATGTGAGACCAGTTAACACATTATCATCACATAAACATTAAGTCTTTATTTTCTCTGTACAATATATTTCTTATACAGCTAAACGAATTTGTTTAGAAATGGCACAGAATCTGTACAGTATATTTACGTATGTAAGTAGTCACGACAAGCCATGACGCAATAACATGGACACACTTAGTAACTCTGTACTTACAAAATAACAAACAGTAGCATAAAAAATGTTTGGCTCCAACAATAACGATATACCAGCATCGCTACGAAGCCGAATTATAGGCCTATTTTAAGCCTCAAGAAAAATTTGAATGATGCCAAATGAACACCAAAATCACAAAAAAATTCCCATTGTAAAAGGGAGGACCAACTAGATCTGCTAAGGATTAATTTCCGTAATGAACGTTCTGAATGTTAATTTTAAACTCAAAACAGAATGAACAGGGAGCACACTACATAAAAGAGGTCTTCAGTGATCCAGACAAGGGCGTCAGCAGATGCCATGAGCGACTCATAATGGGTATTTGGCCTAGGCAGTGGATTTCAACTCTGGTCAGGATTTCTGTCATTAGCAGACTACAGATACACAAATTTATTTGGGGAGGCATCCTCTGGACAAAAACTGCTAATGTGTTAAGAGCTAAGCAATTAAGGTGAGAGGCCAGTGAAGAACAAGAGTTGCATGAATGCAGAAAAGTACTACCCAAAGACCTGTTGGAAATATCTGTAAATTTAACGTCACTTGCCATAAAATACTGCTAAAGGTCAAGAGTTTCAGCTGAAGTCTAAAGCTCCAACTGTACTCAGCCTATCGTTATGTATTTAATTTAATCAACTCTGCCTGATGGCTTTCCTGTTGTTAACTTAACGATGCGTTTGCTGGTCAACATCTTACTGTTGAAGTACGATACAAACTAAATAATCATATTTACATCCATTAACCAAAGAACCTACAATTTTAAAGATAAAATTAGTTTTTACTTATCCTAAAATACTTAGCTTTAGATATAGGCTAAATATTGTTTATTTATGCTGTTTATACCCAAATTTAACTTAAGAATGATTCCATAGATCTCCACCAGGCCACCCTGCTAATCTCCCAGCAGGCATCGTCATCTGTCTCAATACTATTGTTCACTGTCATTTGGCAAACAATCCAGTTCGGCAAAAGCAAGGATGGTGGTTGGGTTCATTCTAAAGGTAAGCATTTTAGGATAATTAAAAATTAATTTTATCTTTAAAATAGAGTTTTCACTTCCATCCGAAAATACTTCCCTTTAGATATAGACTGACTTCGTCCAAAAGGAGGTGGGTCAAGCCGAACAATGAGCTGAAAATGCCCAGATGATACTTGTATTTCTACACAACCCTTAATACTAAAGTACCTGCCAGAGACATTGTTTCATTCTTTCTTCCTACAGCTGGCAGGTTTTGCCCACTGAGCTGCCGGCCATATGTTTGTTCCAACACATTCTTGCCAATTATGCCACAACCAACACACAAATACTGACTAATGAAAGCCAAAACTACTTCTTCCAGTACCACTCCTGGGCATTGTGCTTTCTCAACATTGAGCGGATCTACCACAAGAGTGAGTGCCTTGATGATGACCAGACGAGGTGCTTCATCAGGTTTCTGGTTTTTTGCCCGGAATTCTGAGGGAAATACCGAAGTCACTTTTGACCAATCCTTCGCAAATTGGATGTATTCATCTTCCCAGGTAAAGGCCAGTTCACTTTGGCAGGCCATAGCCACCAATGCTACACAGAACACAGGAGGGACGCCTTTCAGAGAGGGTCGTGTGGAATGTAGGACATCTGCCAAGAACTAGAGGCAGATTCCAAGCCGGAAAAAGACGCCTAATCTGCAGACTGAGGTTGTCAAATGCATAGACCAGTCTCGAGATCACTTTATCAAGTGCAATGTTTTCTTTTCACATGCAAGACACAACTGAATTTATGACTGCTCTGTATCCCTTGACGACAGTCGGTGACATTCCAGCCAAAAAAAGGTGGTCCAAGAAATTAGCGAGAGCTGTGATGGACAGGTTACAAGGGTCAACCTCTGATTCTGTACACCAGGAAAACTATCTTCTCCACTTAGCCTCATACACTTTAACTGTCGATAGCCCGTGACGTTGTAGCAGCCTAGATGTCACAGAAAAACCAGCTTCCTTCAAGTTTATTTTGACAGTCTCCAGGCATGAAGATGAAGCGCAGATGGGTTTTGGCATAGCGTGTGTCTGTGGTGTTGAGTTAGAATGCCGGATGAATGAGCAGTGGGATTGGTTCCTCTGTCTGCAGGTAGAGTAGGACCACGAACCAAGGAGCTGTTGTTCATAGAGGGGTAATAAGGAGAATGAGCCACTTGACGAACGGGGAAAAGGTGTGAGGAAAGATCCCGGTCCAGGAAATGTTGAGGGCATCTGTTGTCCAAGCTTGGTTGTTCGGAAAAGGAGACATGAAATTCGGAAGTTGGGTGTTGAACCGAGTTGCAGAGAGGTCCACCCCAGCTTGCCACACTTCTGGAAGACCAATTCGCAAATACGGGGGGATAGACGCCATTCCGTTGTTGGTATCTTGTCGGATCGTGATAGTTCGTCGGCAAGTACATTCAGCTTCCCTGCAATGTGACTGGGTAGAAGCATCACATGAAGACCGTGGCACAAATAGAAAAGTGATTACTTTCCATCAATGTTTGAGAGTGTGTATGTCCCCCTCTTCTGACGTACACTACTGCAGTGATGTTGTCTGACAACACAACTACGGTTTTGTCTCTCACTTTGCTGGGCTAGGACAGGACTGCACGTGATGTTCGTAACTTCAGTATGTCGATATGAAGATTCCTTTTGCCTGGACACCAGGTCCCTGCAGTCTTGTTGGGCCCCATGTGGGCTTCCCAACCTGTCGAGGCATCCGTGAACAGAAGATCCGGAACTGGTGGTTGAACAGGTTTTCCCTATATATCCACCAACGAATGGAACCATGAGGAAGGGTGTCCAAGAGGACATCATCCCATGACAGTCAATGACACCAGGCATCTTTGCAAGAACTAGTGCATTGACCAAGTGCGCCAAGCTCCTAAGCTGGACTAGCATAGCATGAGTGTCCATTTGGACAGACGTCTAATCCGAGAGAGGTTGTCAAACGTGTAGACCAGTCTCAGACAGACTGTTCACTGCTCCACTTCCTTACTGGAATGAGCTTAGATCTTTTGCCAATTTTGCACTTCACAAACATTATGCTTACGTTTCAGCTGCGTCGACATGGTTGCTCCAGAAGGCTTTTAATCACAGTTGGTTTCGGACTTCTTCATTGTGTGAACTTCCGTTGTTTTTCCCCTACCAGCCGACGTGGTTTTAGTACAAGGAATATTATGGGCTACATTAGCAGAGACTGATAATTTCGACCACGATTTTCTCTTTATTTTTAACCACATTTTCCGACAAAGTACGGCGCTGACAGGCGTGGCCGACACGGGTTGAGATACAGCAGGTACTGTAGAGGCTGGAGTGCTGTTCTCTGGTGTTGGATGGATCAACCATTTGGGTATAGAGTTCAAGGTCGAATCGACGGGCGAAACGTTCGCCGTGTTGGACTTTCGATGAGGTCACAGCGTTTGTTACTAATTTGCAATTTAACTGCTTCTCTAACCAACAACTGGACTGGATTTCGGATTGAACCAAATTTAACAAAGTCCTCAGCGGAACATTAAAATAGGTAACAACATCCGTTGGAAGTGCCTGGTTTTCTACATGGGGTAAACTTTCTGACTACTCGATGATTGCAACAACAGGTTTGGAACCGGGCGTAATGGCACTAAGATGAAGATTGGGGTCAAATTCGGTCAACAAAATCTGATTATAATTAGAACCATGGAAATTTACGGAGGGACTAATAGAATCTACGGCACTTTTTTTTTTACTTTACCCCTTCTGGATGAACTGACGACGAATGTTTCTGTTGCAGCCGTTTTTAGTTGAATTTCTGCCATATGCGTTCAATCTTTTTAAATTCATCATTCTCTGAATGTTCCAAACAAACTTCGCAAGGATTAAACCTAAAAATTGCATGACCTGCAATAACAACATGTAGCAAGTTTATCTCCGGGAGTTTTGAAATGGTTGCAACCTCAATGTCAGCAATAGCGGCCTCGAAATATTGTGAGAGTTGGGGGGGGGGGGGGGTTTGCAGCAGACTTACTATGTTGGTGCATAAGAGATGAGCAGGGTGGGTCATCTGGTAGAAAGCTGTGCAATCTTTCTTAAATTAAATTTGGGCATAAGAGCATAATAAACAATATTTAGCCTACATCTAACGAGAAGTATTTTTGAATGCAAGTGAAAAACTGATATCACTGATAAATGCTATCACTTTTATGGGGGTAAACAGCGGTTTTTTTTACGTTTGGCACTAGAGAATAACTTAGAAAATCCCATAAGTAAAATTATTTAATTCTGGCCTTACGTTCTAGCACACTGTTACTTTACTCATTGCCGCTATAAAGAAATCACTTAAAAAATCGGGTTGGCTGCTTTCTCCTACGAAAATATTTATTATTTTTAAGTTTCATCATGCTCAAAAATCTAGAAGGAATGGTCAGAAAATGGTAAATGGGGCAGCAAGCCGAATCAAGCCAAATAGACAGCATCACTAAGCTTCCCCTACAAAATTTGCAGTATAACTACAATTACACAAATACCAATTACACAAAACATGCTACAGGGTGGTCCATAAAAAATAATGCTAGAAGTCCTAGAGGGGAAAAAAGTCTCCCATCTAGGACTTCGTTGCATTTGTGGACCATTTTGTATTTTTAGCTTGCATTCCCTTGTTTGCCAACTTACCATCATTTTATATTTAATGATTTATTTTAATTTCCACATATTTCCATTTTGAAGGAGTTTACCATCGTACTTTGAATGACTGTTTAGCGTTTTCTACTGTGGTGAAACATATTTCCATACTTAATGCAGATGAAAATAACACTGAGGTGTCACAACAAGCACGAAACAGAAAAAAAATATATAAATAGTTTTTTTAGACCTCTATCAGTTACAAAATAAGTCGTAGTTTGAGTAAAGTTCTCCATTTTATCGAATGTTACATGTGATTACAACCCGTGAACATTCCAAACAAGATTCCTACATTGCTGTTACTACCAACTTGCATTTAGCACATTTTGCACTATGCACGTTTCACTTTATGCACTATTTTTTCTACTTTATGCACCATGTACTGTATTGGTTAGGATATCATTACAGGGTTCGTGGCAAAGTTGCAACATTGTAGCTTGGCCAATATCAACAGTTGCATGAGACTAGGAAGAAGCGACTCGAATTAAGTTTCATATTGACTTGGTATCTCGATAGCTGTGTAAATTGTTTGGCTTTTTCCAGCACCGAATTTAGCTGTCAAGGTGAGGGATACGCCACGGGATGTAGACTGGACATAGCAAGGGCTGAAGCTGATTTTAAGAATGGAGAGGTAAAGGCTGAACCAAAAAAAAAAAACCGTCTCGCAACACTAAATTTTGCGAGCCACCTTAATCCTTTCACGTACAAACATTTTTGATGCCTTTTTATCCTGCCCTCCGTACCCTCTTCCCACCATCCATTGTTATGTGTGCCTTAGGCGGCAACTATCTTGGACCTAACTGTCTGTCGTCGACATACTATAAACTACACTGTACTCGAGTTCCAGGAAACACTCATAAATGAATAGTTCACCTTTGGATCAGTTTTACCCTCTCCACATGTGGTTGGCCTTACTGCATTGGAGAATATTAAAACAAAATGATTGATATTAACCAAAAAAAATTACAAAATTGTACTATTGAGCTGGTTTTTAACTTAAGTTTAAGTAGTATCATCATTTGAGTAGCAGATGCTCAGGTTACATTCTTCACAGATTACAACCAATGTACACGAGGAGCACAGTCACTCACTGAATGCTTCCTGGATGTAACAAATGTGTATCGTCGAGGTAATCACCACATTTGCCAGCACAAAAGCATAACAGCAGCTTCAAAATTTGAAAATTAATGTTTTTTTGTACCTACTAGGGAGCTAATATGCAAGGTAACCACAAAGCAAGGCTTTCTATCTCTTACTTAGTAGCATATTTCATGCCTAGGTTTCTGGAGAGAATTAAGGGCAAATTTGTGGTTAAAATTAAATTCGTAAAACTGTTCAGTTTCAGAACAGCACAATAAAGCTGGTGTGCTTTGCATGTTCATTATCCACATAATTCAGCACAGCTGTCTGTATTTATTTAATCATGGTACACACAATAGTAAAAAAACACATGCTCCATAATTAGTAAATATTTAAACAGAAAGGATCTTTTTCGAAAACTCCATAATATTATGTTTACCGGCACTCATTGTGATTAGAATAAGCACCTGTACGCGTGCAATCTGGCATTTTTCAAACCGAATCACTTTTATTTCCAACAAAACTGCTATTACGTGTGCCGTTGTCAGATCTGTCCATTTAGAACTCGTGCTCGTCTTCACAACTGCAGGGCACCTAATAGCTTTTCGCAGGTTCGTGGCCCGTAGAGGAATATGTAGTCATCTACTCAGGTAATGCAAAGACGTTTAAAGCAGCAGATCAAGAATTGCGTCTCACGTGGAAGTCTGTGAAATCCTAAGACCTTATGGATTTCTTCAGTGTTAAAGGCATTGAGTGGTATTTTATCATGAACGAGCAGTATGGTGGGGCAGATTTTGGGAGCATCAGGTTCGTCCTTTCAAGACTTCGCTAAGAAAATCCATTCGTCGTGAATGTTTTGATTTTCAGGAGCTATCTACAGTACTTACAGAGGTCGAGGCTATCATCAACTCACGCTCTCTTGCCACAGTGTATGAAGACCCTCAAGATCAGGATCCACTTACTCCGTTACTTTTTTTTTGGAGCTCATCTTACTACCTTGCCTGAAAATATTGTATGTCCACCAAGTAAAAGTGCTACAGAAATGTGACATAAATGGAGGCATTGCCAACAACTAAGCAATGCATTTTGGAAGCAATTATTTGCTTCAGTTACGCTTTTCCAAACAGTGCTGTAATGCAGGGCAGAGTTTTGTGCCAAAGGTTCGTGACCTTGTGTTAGTGAAAGAAGGCCATACACCTCAACATATGTGGCTTATAGCATTTGTGGCAAGCGATTCCTGGACGTGACCAAAAAAATTAAGTCGTGTGTCATTAAAATTAAGTTTGATCAAAGTATTCCTCAACCAATATAATTAGCATACCCTCTAGAATTATAGTTTCATGTGTGTGTGTGTGTGTGTGGGGGGGGGGGGGGGGGGGGGGGGGGG